>WTSP01028042.1:0-25969 GCA_025331215.1 Actenoides lindsayi | reverse complement strand
CGCGCGCCACCCCTTTCCCACACGCGCCCCCCCCCCCCCCCCCCTTCCAGAAACCACTTGCAAGTTTGTTTTGACAACGTTCACCCTCCGTTACTCGCATCGAGCACTTTTAGACTTGACAAAGGAATCCGTCTTCAGTCAGAGGGCTGTTTTCCATTGGCCTTGTGAAAATCTGTGCACATTGCGCGTTCCACTGAGCAGAGCTCGTCCCTGGCAGCGTGGCTTCCCAACGGCCCCCTATCCCCAGGCCTCCTGCACCTCACTCTAGCACACTGTTCCACACTATCCACATGCTAAACATACCTTTGCAGCCTGGTATATCCCATACAGCATATGCAAGGGCATCCACGGAATCTGTCACATGTCTTCTCCCACTGCATCACCCCCATCCTCCTCTATACAAATTCCCAGGCGAATTTTGCACACAAAATGAAAACAATCCTGCTGACAATACCTCCTGCGTTCCCCCACAAAAGAGGTGAGTCACACTGGCAGGGTCTCAGAGCGTGCAACACCAGTCCAAACTGGGGACTGGTGCTCTAGGGCCAGAAACTGGGGCTTTGGTCCAAACAAGAGGGGAGATTCCCAACTTCCCTATTTTTAAAAGTTCCTATAATATTTCGGTTACAAGTTTTTCAATTCCTTCAGAAGCCTCCTCTGTTGGACTTTCAAGCCCTGTTTCATTGTGGAGGGTTAAAGGGAATTCTTAAATCTCCTCAAATCATCTCGAAAATCATTTTGCCCTCTGCCCTCAGAGCCAGTAGAGCTACATCAGGTGAGAAGGCAGTTATGAGCAGTTATTTACAAAGGCTCGTCAGCCTCTACACGCTTTCATCCCTTGGAGTGGCAGCGAGGTCCATCTGAAACCTGAGCAAGCAAAACACCCTGCACAGCCCTCTAGGCCGCTCAGGTTGTTGGACTGTTTACGTGTCCGCGTGCACACACGCCACACCTGCCTTTTATTACTCATACACAACACGTTGCCTCCGTAGCCCCTGAACTCAGGAGCGCGCAAAGGTGTTGAGCTCTGGCAGTGTCCTTCCCCAGCTGCCTTCCCTGCCCTAGAGAAGCGCTGGGGCAGAGGCCAGCCGGACCTGCCCCAAGCAACAGGGCCCGTTGCGCAAGCTGGGGCGGGGCACTTCCCCTTCTGACTTTGCTCCCTTCTCCCCTCCATCTGCGGCCTTTCCACACTTTCACTCTGCCTCCACCCAGCTCTGCGTGAGTTGCAGCAGGTTTATGTAATGGCAGGCTGCTGTGGTTGGCCTGCTGGCCCCTCAGCCGTGCTGCTCTCCCTGCTCTCACATGGCTGAAATCCATTTAAGGAAACAAAGCACCTAAGCAGCTAAGAAAGAGGACACTTGCCCATGCCAGTAACTAGCTACTTGTGCAGATTACCACCTCTAAATGCTCAGGGCCGGGAGGGAAGACCCCAGGATGTGAAGACAATGCCACGTTCCCAGAGATTTCAGGCTCTGAGGCTCTGCAGTGACACAGAAGCTACTGCAGCTACACTGCTTCAGCAACTGGGGAGGGAGGTAACACCAGTTTCTTGACACTTCCCACTGGAGGAGAAAATGTAAAAAAGCTCTTTCATTTTAACTTCTCTTCCCATACTGGTGTCACTTCTTTTAAACAAATAGAGAGTTTCTAGCTTCATATAAATCACATCCATCTTAAATGATGTGTAGGATCACCTTCACTTGCCGCTTTGGGCATCTCCTGTCAGTTGCCCAAGAGCTTCAACCCTATTTGGTGAGGTGGGTTCTTCTAACCTCTTACTCTCAAAAAAAAGAATATCCGTACACATCATATGTTTCAGGTCCAGACCATAATCTGTAACTATGGATGGTGGTGATCACTTTTTTCGGTAAGAAACCCTTGACTTCAGTGTTGGAAGTCTAAATGGCAGTCTCCAGCATCAGACAGCTGCTTGTGCAGAAATGGCGAGCCCTCTTTCTGAGGCCACTAACACTGTGAGAGAGGTTGGTTTTCTTTACCCGTTGATGTCCAGCTGCAGTATGGGCAGCTATGGATAAAGGAAGGCCCTGCTTGCCTTTCTAGGCAAATGCTACCGCTGTAGCAAATGGGGTTTTCTGCATGAAGTAGGGTCTGACCTACAGCTCACTGACTCGTTAGCTTCCCACACATGGCTTGAGTTAGGTTACAGTCCCAGGGCAGAAACAGTCCTAAGCTGCAACCATCTACTGCAAACAGGACGTTCAGGACTGATTATCCACAAAGGGTGCACACAACATTTAGCCTGCAACTTGAATGGAGACGGTCAGAATCCAGTGATTCTCAAGTCAGAGATATCTCAAGTCAGCTGCTGTAAGTTAGCATGGGAAATAGGGCTGCCTGTCCAAAATAGGCTGCAAAGCACTAATTCTTAATGGAATGGAATTTCAGTGAGATGTGTATTTCTAAATAACTTAGATCAAAATTTCAAGAAGATATTTAGGAGAGATCATAAAACTCTAGTGCCTTAAAGAGCTTTGAGAATCTCTCTCTTTGCTTGTCTGAAAAGGTTCCCTGTGGTTTCTAGAAAAACTAATTGTAGAGCAGGTGGGTGAGCAGAGTAAAAAAATAAATGAAGAAAAAAGTTATAGGTCCAAGATCAGCCTGAGAAGGAAATTTTGGGTAGAGAAGAGGACAAGGAAGGAAGATCTAGTGGACAGAGCAGCTGCAATGAAGTTCACAGGAGGAAGCTGCTCAACACATAGTGGCATTCTGGGAGTTACAACATGAAGAACATAGCAAGCTCATGACGGAAATGAAGAGACATGGCACTGACCAGAACACATCTTTTAGTATGTTTCTCTTTTGCTGTGCTGCTTGGGGTTATTACTAGAAACTGTTGATGACTACTTCCACAAATGACCTATTCACACCCACTCATCGTTTTTGCATTAGTCAGAAGCAGCCCATGTCTTCTGTGCCTCTATCGAGGCACACAAGTCAAAATGTACATTTCGTGAACCTCTGGACATCTTCTATATGAAATCTGCACCCTCTCTAGTCATTTTAAGTAGAGACACTCAGAATCTGAAGACACCCAATAAAAGGTTGTAAAGTGAATTGAGTACTTCAACTTCTAAAGTCTACTATGCTGTCATTCTCAGAGTGGGAGAGGCGTTCCAATGGTTCTACCAGGTCTATAGCACCACGTTCAAGTCTCAGTCTAAGGTTGGAAAAAGCAAGAAAAGAGATTTTTGAAAACAGATAGTGGAGCTAGAGCCTATCTTTCTTTTTTAAAAATAGCTTATTTCCCCTAATCTCTAACCTTTAAAAAGCTACATTGATGAAAAAGGTACTTAAACTTTTGACTCCAGAGGTGAAGGTTTCCTGAAGTGTTACTACAATTCTGAGTAAGCAAATGGTCATTTGAACTTTTCTATCTCGCAGGCAGATTCAAATTCACAACAGATTTCCTCACCTAATTTTAGTAAGACGAGGTAAATACTTACTCTTTTATTTAATAAACCTACAATTTCCATTGTTACCTGTGTAACACTATGTGTACAAAAAAGTCCTCCAGAGCCTAGTGGGCTTCTTCCATAAATGTCTGACTCTACACTTGCTCACTGCGTGCCATCTGGACAGCTGACCTCTCCGGGCACTAGAGATATAGTGCAATGCACTGTAAATCGTATGTGGAAACACAGCAAAGTGCATAGGGGAATCCCTTTTGAGGAAGGAATAAGATGGAACATCAGGAAAGTCACACAGAGAAAAACTGTTGCCTGGTCATATCTGCTCGTGTGCATTGCCTGTCAGTTATAGACCACAGTCTACCTCCCAGCTGTGAGATACATATGCAACATACGGGTCTTTACAATATTCTCCGGCCTACCTTATCATTCTTCAAATTATTTTTTCACATCATCCTTTTCTACTTCAGTCTGGTGATAAACAGAGGTGAAAACCAGGTTTTAGAGTTTAGAGATGACACTGCTGCACTGAACACCACGCCTGTCTACACTGCCATGTGCCACTGCCTACAGAGACAGGCAGTCCCCCTAACACATCTGTAGGATGATATAGGCCAAACACCACCCCTGAGGCACTGGTTTATCCCGAAAAGATTGCCTTCTGATGATGATCCAGAATGTGAACAGCAATTACATGGTTCCTGATATGTCTGGGGCACGTGTTCAGAACCTTTTTGTAATAAAGGAGAATTCCTTTTATTTAAGTATACTGTTCTCAGATAGTTAAAGGCTAGAAAAAAGGATCAGTAGAAGAGGTAAAAGTGTATGCAGCTTTACAGAAAAGGCAAACATTGCGAGCACTGGAGTTGATACCTACAGTTAAGATCATCCAGAAAGCAGAGTACTGTGAATTGTCTTTGTTGCTGTTGACTATGGTAAATGTCTCACTACAAGATGTGACCCTTCAAAACCAAAGAGCTATGGGTAGAGAAACTGGCTGTAGAAAAAATGTTGAAGTCAGAATATGGAAAAAATCCGATTTATTATTTATTACTTCCTTTATTACAGTAATTTCTAATATGTGGTTATATTGATATATAATTGAACTGTTGGGAGAATCATTACATCATCAGCAAATATAAATTTCACCTTTGCTGGTTCTGTATGATGTTTGTGAGGTGAAGTAAATTCAATGCAATCAAAAATCCTGTTTGTTTGGGTTTGAACTAGGGATTTAAAAATAAATAAATAATTTTTTAAATGAAGTTTTAAATGTTTTGTAGGGTTTAGTTATTGTGGGACAAAGGAGGCTTAACTCATTTTACTGAGTTGATACACAAGCAGTAAAGGCAAGATTTTGTCCAAAGAGATTTGGACTGAGAAACAAAGCACTAGGTAAGTGATTGGATTATTGAAAAGCATTTTTAAAAGTTAATTTGTTCATAAGGCATGTCATTATGCATGTAGGAGCTGAACTTTACACTCACATTTTTGGTAGGAGGGGATCGAGTGGTAAATAAAGTCAAGATGTGTAAGATGCTGCCTTCTCTACTAGCTAGTACTGGAGTGTTGAAGCAGGGTCTATTCCTAATGCTGACAATATCCTGCTGTATTACCTGTAATTGATAATTTTGCCTTCTGTGTCTACCTTTCCATCCTGTACTTTATTGGATATCCTTATATATAAATCTTTAAAGGCGCTTAGAATCTTTCAACCTGACCCTCATTTTTACAATAGGAATGTAAAAATGATGAGCAATACTTTTATTTGTGGATAAACAAACATATTTTTACCATAGAAGACATTGATCACAGCATTCTGGGAGTCATTGTGCTTTTTTATTGTGGGTTGTTGATTTTTTTCCCTTTTTTTTTTTTTCCTTTTTTTTTCCTACTAGTAAACAAGCATCATACTCAAGTAATATCATCTAGTCTTTTTTAGCTGACTACATGTGAGCTGATGTATGTAGTAGCATTGCTAGTCTTTGATGTGGAGTTTGGGATCTTTAAGAAGAATCAGCATTCTGCAAAGTCATCTCTGGACTGTAATTTATTTTAACACAACACACTTGATCAATTGTGGACTTCTACCTAGAAGAATAAAATTCAGGTGTTTCCTAAAGATCTCCCAATTTAAAAAATCAAGGGTAAATGAAGATCAGATATTGGAAACTGAAATACATGACTACTGTGTGTTGTAATATGGCATTTCTGGAGAAATGTGAATAGCAGAAAACATTCAAGAAAGCATTCAAAATAATAATAACAAAAAAATAATAAAAATATCTGAGAGTTTACTGAAGTTTTAACAAAATCTGAGTTCAGACAATTTTGACCTGGAACCACATATTTAATTGCATTTCCTACACAGAATGAAAACCATCTTTCCTGGGAAGAATTTCATGCAATCAGTCATGCTTTAGTAATAAGATAAATATTAAGATCTTTATAATTTCTCTGTGGATTAAAAGGCTTCAAAATGCCTTTCCTAAATAGAAGGTTGCTTGAAAAACATAAAGCACCAGAGTAATCATGTGCTGACCAAGATGAAAAGGCACAGGACTTGCTTATATACCAGCTTGCTATGTAATACCTTAAAATTATTGGCATATTATAGTATGGACTAATAGTTCTTATCAGAGCAGACTAGTCATCTTACCCAAGATCCTCTCATTCTTAGCACTCTGTTGTCCTCCAGTACTAGTTGAAAGGTCCTCTGGTACAGGCATAGGTTCATCTGCATCATCTGGGACATCACTAACTGGAGGACTTTCTTTTCCTAGTAGCAAAGAAAGTAGCATCAGTTAGTTATCAGAGTGACCTCATTTTCAAATAACATTGTAAGAGGAATCAAAAAACGAACAAAATGTCACAAAAAAAATATAAACACTTTGAAAATCATGACATTCTTAGGACCAAACCTTGTTGTCCTGCAGAGAAAACTTCTTTTGAATACAGGGGAATTATATTTGTGAAAAGAATGCATGGCCAATGGCTCTTCCAAATTTACTTGAAGTCTGGATACACAGTTATCAGTCTTACCATTTTGGATATTTGTAACACACACGGGTACTTTTCAGCTGCTGTGCTCATGAAATCCAGTTTAGCCAACACAGCCTGGCAGACTAGAAAGGTTATCTCAAATGGCCATCTTTTGTAAAAAACTCTTCTTCCACAAACGCTCTTTGAGAGCATGTCTGGCTTGGCTTCCATGACAGTGAAATCTAACCCATAAGTATTCTAGGTCTCTAACAGAACTAGCCAATAAAGAAATTCTATCTCCAACTAAAAATCCAACTATGTCTTCAGCAAGTTTCACCAATACCCACAGATCAAGCTTTGGCTGGTCATTGTGCTTGCAAGTAATTGTCTGTAACTCCTGGGACTTCCTAAAACATGCACAATTAGCAAAGGTCAGCATGACTCCAAGAGTTTTAAGGTCTCTTATTTGTAAAGAGGAAACAAACCCCAGTATCTTGTGTCCCCAAGGCTTTGTAGAAGAGAAGCCTGGTGCTTTAGCATGTTGGAAGTATTATGGGACTGTTTTAGTGCTGAATGCAATACAGTAAGGAAAATAACTCTCTTGCTAAGTATTGCACTGCCAGAATGGTGAGGTTTCTTGGCTTAGCTCTCAGCAACAGCACACACATCCTGCCCATGGTACTAGCCTTGTCTTGCAGAGCTTCTTTTTAAATGACTTCAGACACCTGTGACAAAAGCATGCTTTGGAAACAACTACCAAAAGAATTATCCAAGTGATTACTTTCATTGACTGTTACTAAAAGGCTGGTCTTTGCATTAATAGCAAAGAATGAAACAGGCCCAGGGCAGCATTTGAACTCAGTAATGTTCATGTAAGACCTTTGTCTCTAAAACAGAGATGTTACCTATTTACATTGATGTAATTTATTAAACAACCTGTGGCAATCAGCACACCAGTAAGGGCAGTAATTTTGTGCCACGAAGTCTTAGCAAATTAGTGGGTTTTTTTTCTAATGAAAATTCCCTCATTAACACACAAACATTAATTAATTCTGAAATCACGTCTCAGAAAAGGAAAAAAGAAAACAAGTATAGCTTACTTAAGTGGCAACAGTCTGGTGATACCAGTTACAGATTTGACCTGAAAGAAGAAAATAGTTTCCTCCCAGTCCCCTGGATGGAGCAAAGCATTGTGCTTTCTGACTTCCACTGATCATGACAGGGGGGGAAAGACAGGCAGGTTTAAGTCATCTTCCAAATTAGCTGCTTTGATTTGCTTGTACAGATCTAGGTTTAAATGAAGGAAACAAGTGGGTGGCTGCATTTCTTAATGATGCATCTATCAGACTGTGAAATAACCTCTAAGCAGGAGTGGTGGGAGCATCATCAGGTGAGCCATCTAAAACTGCAGCCTCAAGGCTAATGAAGGAACAGTCCTGCACTGGCAGAGGGACAGACTAGACCACTTCATAAGGTCCCCTGCATCTCCAACTTCTATAAGTTATTCTTAAATGGGCAAAAATCACAGGTGCTGAAGAGTGAATGTGGATTGCATAAATGGAAAAGAAGGACTAGGCATTTTACAGCAGAGCAAAGCAAAGCCAGGAAGTAAATGAATTAAAACAGCTTTTGCCATTCACTGTTTAGCTCCTTATTTAGTTACTGATGTAGTTTTCTGCATTATTCTTATGAGATGTAAAGAACTTAAAGGACAAGGCTCTGAGCAACCTGATCTAGTTGAGGATGCCCCTTCCAACCCAAGGCATTCTATGATTCTACGATTCTATGAACGTCCAGTGACTTTCTGCTGCAAGCTGAGGTATTTCTTACAGATAGGATGCATGGGTGACAAGAGACAGCTGAAACATTTCAACTTTTCCAATACTTCCTCATCCAACAAAAGAAAAAGGCAGAAATTTAATCAAAAGGCAAGAGGCAGTCTGGTCAGAATCACTTCTCTTGATATTACAGGTATGTTAACAAAATTTGTTAAAAAGTAATAGTAATGAAAAGCCACCTGCACCTTCCAAGGTTCAAATTGTGCTCTCAGTTACGACAATGGAAGTTAATGATTTGACTTAGTCTAGATTCAGAAGAACACTAAGCCTAAAAGCTTGAAGGCTTCTTTTGTCTACAAACCAATATAAACACATAATATCAGACACAGGAGATAACAAACAGCAAACAGAATCAAAACTTCCTTACTCTGTAATTAGGCATTCTACAACAAGCAGGATAAGTAGGATGCTTTGAAGATAAGTCAAAGCAGTCTTTTGGAACACAAACCTGCTGTTAGAGCAGTACTTTCACAGTTTATGGTGGACTGTTTGGTTCACTAACCTGGTATCAATCTTCTACTTGCTAAATGAATAGCCGTTTGCCCAGGTGGCATCAACCAGACTAGCCTCACAGACTTGGTGGGGCAGAAGCCAGAGAGCTGGCACACTTCCCTCTTTGCAGGAGACTGCAGTTAAGAAAACGTAGTAAACTTGGCTTTAATGACTCATTTCATATAATTTGAATTCTTCCTGTTACCTATGATAAAGAAACCCCTGCATGCAAAAAGGCACAGTAAAAATAGTGGATTTAAAATAGATATGTTTGTTGAGTTCTGTGTCTTGGATTCTAGAGCATGATACTTGTATTTCATGCCTTAACTTATATCTACATTGTTACACCATGATAAGGTCACTACTGCATGGAAATCCTACAGATGCACTATCTCACTAACATCCTTTTGCCAATGAATTTAGAAATGGAGGGGGGCTGGGAGAAAGGAGGGAACAGTTTCCCTTTAAATTTCTAAGAGGCATGTCTAGAGCAATAACTGGTAGAAGGGATGAAGCCAAAAAACCCCTAACACCTAGTAGCAGGTACTGGGGTAAATTATGAAAATGTCACAGAACAGAGCAACTTGCCATAGATTTATTCCATTCTCATTTTATGTTTTTGCTCAAAAATCAGTGAGGCATAAAAAATGCAATCTAATCTTGGGACAAGGGGGGGTGTGTGTCTTTTTTATTATTATTATTTTTTATTAAGAGCCACCTGATAAACAAAAAAGACAAGGGAGCTGAAGAGTTGAAGTTCTGTTTCTGGCACTGCCACTGATTCATGGTACCCTTGGTTAAGTCATAAATGGAGGCAACTTTAACTGCAGGCTGTTATCATATATTCTCCTAGCTCATCCCGAAGCTCTGAAAAATGGTCTCAGATTCCCAAACACTGAAAATTGTCACAGAAGTGCCAAACCTATAAAAGGTGCCTGGTAAGACCCTCAACTTCCCTCTACTTGAGTTTCCTCATCTCTGCCCTAGCAATGTAGATAGACATGAGGAAAGAGAGGAAGCGGACAGAGTGCCCAGCCCAGTCAGTCCTTCTGCATCCCTTCTTCCTACCGAAGGCATACCCTGGTGTTTCTCTAACAGCTTCATTCAGTTCTGAGAGCAATTCAGTTCATGCCAGGATGGTGCTGCTGGAGCTAGGACTGTTCAAAAGAAAGCCAGGGCAGGATTTCTTATAGAAATCTCATTCTCCAGCCCTTCGCAAATTAATGTTGGGTGTATTTAATACCTGAGGGTTGTTTCCTATGGAAACACTAGAATCACTGGAGACGTTATACAAGGAAAGCAACATTTTTCTGGATGAGAGTCACAAACTAATTCACGTCCCCTTTTCGCTAGTAGAACCTCAAACCTGCAGTGATGGGAACAGAGTCACACTGGGATGGGAGCCAGGCTCTCAGGTGGGAGATACCAGCCCAGGATACACTTGCTTCCACCTTCCCAAGCCCTAGCAAGAACACGAAATGCAAAACTCTTCATCCTGCTTTTGCAGAGCACGGCACAGCCTAGTCGGTGCGAGGGGATCTTTTTATGATAGTTGTGGAAACATTTGCACTGTTTTTTCACCTTCCTTAACTGTTAGGCCATAGAACTGAGAAAAAAAAAAAGACAAAAAAAAAAGACAGGAAAAATACTGCTTGTTCAGTGAGATATTATCTGTGTTTTCTGACTCCCTCGTACAAGTGCCGGATACTGCTTGGTTAAATGTATGTCAGCTCTCTCCTCATTTCAGAACTGCAACTGCTTGCCTCATGAAATATCACTTTCAGGAGAAAAATAAAAAGTGTGAATTCTGCACTAGTCACGGGTATTGCAGTCCCTCTAGGAGCCAGCCGGGCCTGGATTCCCAGAAGTGGGAATGCCTGTGCGCACAGAGGGTTTGGCTCTCTCCTGTCTGTTTTACACCCTCTTGGCCCAGCTCGCCCCTGCCACATCTGAGTCAGCTACAGCTGCATGAAGCACATGGCTGCAAAATCCTGCTTTGGAGCCGAGAAGACTGTTTCTAGAGACCTGCTTTATTTTGGGGTTAAAGAAAAACAAACAAACAAACAAAAACCAATGCAATTTCCCAAACTAGTTTTATTTCTTTTAATTTTTTTTTTTTTTTTAAACACAACCAGGTGCCCTAGTGAACCAAGTCACCTAATTCTGTAGGCTCAGAGAGTAAACTACACCTGGTAAGCATTACTCACAGATCAGGAGCAAGACATAAAAGTGTTCTTCAGCTGAAACTGTGCAATTGTTTAACTGGTTCCCAACATATAGTTGAGCTCCCTCATCATTCAAGGAAGCACCCTGGAAGCATGTACAACCTCAGGAGGAGGAGAAGAAGAGGAAGAGGAAGGAAAACTCCTTTCTGGCTTTATCAGCCTATGAGAAAGAAGCAAGTAACATCCCTGTACCTTCAGATCATTTACTTTTGAGGTCTAGTAAATGCTTACAGAGAGCCAGTACCTGTAGAACCTAATCTGGCAAACCCCTGTTCCCATAAAGCTGAGTTCACACACAGCTCAGATCACAAATGAAAGGAAATTATCAAGTTCTTTCTTCAACCAGTTGTTCCCAAATCCAGCTAGCAACCCAACACAACTCACAGCTTCTGCTCACAGAAAGTACCAGATGCTCAGTAACAGGAACAGCAGGAAGAGGTCAAAACAGATTTTTTTTTTTTTTTTTTTTTTTCCTGTAATCTGCTATTGTAGGTCTACCTCTCATCAGAAGTAAAATTCCTCTTACACTGAATTTTTTTTTTTTTTTGAAGAGAACCTTCTCTCGTCACAGAAGAGTGTCATTCTAAACAGCATGATTTTCTCAAAAAGGGGCACAGGAAAGTACTACAGTGCTTCAAGTCCTAGAAAACTTGGGAGGCTACAAATTATATGCATATATTATGTATATATTTACATATACACAAACATTCAAAATGGCAATTTTTCTTGCAAATGTTCCCTCTCGAGGGGGGAGGCAGACCTTAAGGAAGTCAAAGTGTGTGACCTTCTATTCTACTCCCTGACTCAAGGCAGCATCTCCCACACTGTTCCTCCCCATGTCAAAAGGAAAAAAAAAAACCAAACCCCAACCAAAACCAATGCTCTGGTAAAAGGCAGCAGCTGTGGAGCTGAAATTAATGCCGTTGTAAAGAATACCACAAAGTTAGCTGTGGGCATACAGGTGAGCCCGTGCTGCTGCAGAGGAAGAGGAGGTCAGGGCGCTGGCACCCAGGAGCTCACGCAAGCAGGAAAGGGTTTCTGCAGCAGGCAGAGGAGCTGGGCTCCGACCACGGTGTTTCTTAGTGCTCCAAGCAGATCCACAGCTCATTGTCCACATAAAGGATTGAAACCCCACTGCTTTTTCTGCTAGGGCCACACATGCTCCAGGCACAGCATGTCTAGGACAGCTTTTATTTAATTTACAAGTTATTTCAGCATGTGACAGAACACTCATGTGTAAGTATACCCAGTTACAATCTAAACATCATTACTTGAGGAGGCAACATGCCTCCATGGGGCTGACTAGGAATGACTTTCCTATACTAAACGTAGCTGATAATCTGCTCTTGGCATGAAGGATTGTTTTGCTGTTGTTCTTTAAGACAGAAAATGTCTTTGATTTTCAGGTGGCACTAAAAAGTTCTGGGTTCCAGTTTTTGAGTAAACTCCTTAACATTTTTAGGAAGGAGGGAGAGAGAGGGGAGGGGAAAAAAAAAAAAAAAAAAGGAAGTAAACTGTGTTCCTGTATTTCAGGAAAACCCAGTGAGCTAGTCAGTCACTGCACCCAGACCTTCAGGATCTCTTGCAGATGGCCTGCAGGTCCTGGGCTGGCAGTGTCCAAGAGCTGCCTCTTAAGAAAGATCCGCGCGCCCGGTTCTCTGTCAGGAGCGGGCTCCGGGATGGGGCTGCCGTGCTTCAGGCTGAACACTAAAAGTGAAAACTGAAAGCCATTAGCCGTTGCAGCTGCCAGCATATTAGGGAAACTAGGAAAGAGACTAACTTGTCCTTTTTCCTTTTTCAGCTGCAGAGGCACGATGGTATGAATACATATTATCTTGCTAAACCACAGTTTTAAGGAACCGATTTCCAAAGAAATTAAGAATAACCACCCCCCCCCCAGGAATACCAATGTGGGGGTGAAACTGCAATGTTGTCACTGTGCCGCTACAAAGCACGTTTTGGGAATGCAAGTCCTCTGCTGTTTACGTTGGGTTTTGAAATATCATCCTCCTGTACAAAAACACTTAGAAGTGTAAAACCTCATGGCAGTCGGTCCTTTTTTATGTTGTTGTTGTTGTTGTTCTGGTTTTGTTTGTTTGTTTTAATTTTTGCTTTTGTTTTGTTTTCTTTTTTTAAAAAAAAATGTTTATAAGTAAAACAGAATGGTCTGGAAAAGGTGAAATAAGCTTAAGTGGTACATACAGTTTGATTTTAATTAGTATGTACCCCCTCCCAGCTGGTGAACTTTGTTTGTTCTCTATTCATTCTGTAACAATCAGAATTTTTCTCCCAGAAGAGTGTAAATGTGCACCTGACCGGGCTTCAGGGATAAGCTGCCGCAGGTTTAATGCAAAATTACATCTATGCTTCTATATTCCCTTGACTTCTTAATTTACCCAGTTCCTTTTACAAAATCCATGCGCTATTAGTCTTGATATCAAGTGATATCATTAATTACATCTCAATTCCCACTCTAGTTTTAAAAAAGATCCAAAGCACTTTTATTGACAAGTAAAACATTGTGCTGTGCTAGAAAGATGAGCAGGAATTTAGCATTTTCTTTGTAGCAGTATTTGTTAAGGACCTCACCTGAAACCTGGGACATATCTTGAGCCTCATCTGTTTCCATTTTCCTCAAGTTATCTGAGAAAAGAGGAAGAGCCTTAAGTTAATGCAAAATAACACACACATAACACACACAGAAAAAAGGGAAAAAAAAAAAAACCCCAACCCCCCACACACAGAGAATGAGAAAGAAGGAAAAAGGAAAAAAAAAAAAGCAACCAACCCTTTGCTATGTAACTATAAGATTATCTGGGAAGAATAATGTATTTTTTCTCTTTATTTCCTCCCTGCATACTTGCTGGAGTATCAGACTGGCACAGACCTTGATCCTTTTAAAAACAGCATTACAAAGATTTATAAAAATATCATTACAAGCACAGGAGGACCAAATTTGTTATTTATTGTTAATTTCCTACTGCATAATAACCCAAAATGCAAACTGACTGCAACAAAATTAAGCAGAAAATTAAATGGCCCTGGGTCATTGTAGGCACAGAATTCATTCTCTTGGTTGATCCATAGTTATGTTCTTTCTAATTTACTGAGCATGCATCGATGAACCTTGAGTCAGCTTGGTGACACGCGTACAATCAGCAATCAAAAAACGAAGCAATTTGCTGAAGAATGTCTCATTTACCCAGGCAGGGCTGCATATCTGAGCAGCAACCGCCGCTACCGCCATTAATAATGAATACACCTCCGGCCGCGGCAGATGGGCAGAGCGGCAGCTGGGCCGAGCGGCAGCTTCGGGCTCCGGGCCCTCGCTCGCCCGCTCGCCCTTCCTCCAGGCCTCACCAGCCGGGCGCTGCCAGGGACGAGTGCCAGCTCCCGAATGCGGTGCAACGAGCCCAGGAGGGAAAGGGAACCCGCGCCTTCCTGTTTCGCTGACAGATGGCCGGCTCTACGGCGTGGCGAGCGGTACCGGGAAGCTCCTGCCCCTCTGCTTGCGACACACCGTCTTCCGAGGAGCCGGAGACCCCTGACCGCAAATCAGCGGGGAGAAGCGTGTGGAGGGTTAGCGGGGGAGAAACACAACTCAGGTCTCCAGGAGGAAGGGGACCCTGCAGGCCCCAGGGCTCGAGTGCCGACTGCAGGCAGCTGGCGGCCCGTGGAGAGCAGATGTGCTGCTGGAGCGGAGAGTCCCAGCACAACCCGGTCCCGGCCCTGAAGCCTGGCATGAGCAGCTGAGGTGGCCTCGGGTGGGGAGGGGACAGAAAGCCTACAGGCTCTTTGTTCGGCCACGCTATGCTAGCTCATGCCTCCAGCTGGCGTGGCTGGCTTCACATCCTACCAAGCAGAGGAGGTGGCTCTTGCTGTTCCTTGTCACTGAGACACCTGCCCCATCCACCCTGTTTCCTGGAACCGAAGGAGATGCACTTTCTTGAGGGATGTGGCTTGAGTTCCTACAGAAAGGGTTCAAACCTTATCCTAACCTTTTGGCCCGACTGCCGTAATTTGTTTGGGGTTTGGTTTTTTTCCCCCCAAAAAAATCTTCAACTGGCTACCCGACAAGCAGCAGTAAAGCACAACAGCCATGCTCACATTTATTAATTTCCCAAGTTTTGCAGTCTCCTCTCTTGCTCTCGAATGTCATCAGTACAGCTGAGATGCGATATACTGCTGCCCTCGCCATGCAAAAAACGGGCTTCCCTCACCAGGCCATGCTCAGCCTGCAGAAAGAGAGCGCAGAGCCTGCAGGACTGCAGGCAGATAGCTTGGGGAACGGATACTGGTCTCTGCAGGTTGCACAAAGAGGCTGATATTCCCACACGGCATTCTGCCTGGTGCACATTTACCACAGCACTGCTCAATAGCCAATAATTCTCTGTCTTGCTGTATTCTGCTCTTAAAACTGCAGTTCCAGGCACGCAATTTGTTTAGTGTCTATATATAATTCTCAGAAATGACTGCAGCCATGCAAAACTCAAAGAGCCACCGACCACCCAACAATTTGCATCAGTTCCTACGGGACTGAGGAGCTTTCAATAGTCCACTTTTACTGAAGCAGTCAGCGGGAAATGAAGCTTCGCTCGCAGGAGGGAAAATCCTGTAATGGTAGCGTGATCAGTGACTGGAAACGTGGTGTCTTTATGGCAGGTGGTATGGTACCCGTGCTCGGTATAGTCCCTCATTTCTCCTGCAAGCATGACTGAACCCAAAGGAAGTCAAAAAGCAATGCCTGTGCATCTATTACTGGCTACTATTCATCAGTTGATTCCTACAGAGAGTACAGTGAATCCCAGCCAACCAAAGAAAATGTCCCAAGAAAATACCCACCAGAAGGGAGCTAGACTCACGAGGGCACTCCTCCAACTGTACCTGCCTTCTCCCTGTCGCTGGGGCTTCAGCAGGACTTGGAGCAACACGGGGAGGAGGTGGCAAAGAAGAAAATTTTTTTCTACTTTCGTATTCCTGAATTTACCTGCATCTGGTATGGCAAGCCTTATGTTCAGCACTTCTGCAACTCAAGCAGCACACTTCTCATCTGTTCTCCTTCCTGCCCCTTGCTGCCATCAGGAAGAATTCAGTTTGAAAACACTTCCCAGTTCTCACACGGAGAGGCAAACTGGAGTATGGATTGTTGCTTTGCTGCTGGGTTTTTGTTTGGTTGTTTGGTTTGGGGGTTTTTTGGGGATTTTTTTTTAATGGAGGTAAACCGGAGTATAGTTTGTTTTAATTTTGTTTAGTGGAATACTCTTAAGCTTGCTTTCTGTGAGGCTGGATGACTGCCTGTCCTGAAACAGATGCCCTCAGTTCTCACAGAGATGACTTGAGGGTTTATCCTCCAACTAGGTGATTTTAGGACATTTGGCAAAGCTGATCCATTTCCCAGGGATGAAACATGGAGTGAAAATAGAGCTGATGCAAAAGCGATGAGGGAAAGAGGGGTTTTTTTTTTCCCCTAATGATTACTTAGAATTATGAAGCATGGTTCCCAAATGCAGATTAAGATCCCTAAGGACTAAGCAAATTATTACAAACAAAAAAAACCCCAAACAATCCAAACCTTTAAAAAATCCTAAAGGGTGTTTTCAATCCCTCCCACGGAAAAGCTGTACCCTAACCCTAGAGATCTTGTGGTACCTGGTAAGTATTCATGAAATCCCAGCTACCTTCAGCTTAGGCTCTGAATAAGCAAAAAATGCACAGACACACACCCACACTTCCATGCCCCTCCTCCTTCCCCCCCCCAGTTCTGCAATGACAGCAGCACCTTGGGTTTGGCTCTGTGACTGTTGAGAGGTTTTTCACACAGGACTTGGGTGTAACATGTCCTGGGCTACATTTTAAGCGCTAAGAGTGAAGTTTACCTCTTTGCCTTTGGTATGGTAAATATATGTATAGGAAACTATGCCCTGTTTTTCTTCTCTTTCCTCCTCTGCTCTAAAACCAGCAGAAATGCTGTCGCTGACTTCCTGGAAAGCAAGAGAGCCCTATGTACAGATAAAAGGACTTGCACCAAAGTTATCTATTTGGTATCAATTTGTAAATTGATAGATCTTTACTAAGATTTATCTAAAAGAACACTGGTTTTGAAAGGTTTCTGACATGAAACCCTAAATAACTGTCCACTTTGGCCAGAAAAAAAATTGTTTTGCAATTTTTCATTGTAAGTTGTATCTACAGAATCAAATTTATCGCTAGCATAAGAAGTATGTATGACTTCACTGGCTTCGGTGCAATCACATCTCTTTAGGTTAGCAGCTAATTTAGGAGCCTGAAGTTAGAAATCAAAAGCTGGGTGGGCAGCTGGCCAAAGCAACTTTGCTCTCAAATGCTGAACATGTGTAGCTCTCATTTATATCAGAAGAGTGATCAGCACCTAGGTGAGAATAGGTATTTCTTTGATTTAGTAATCCAAACAGCTTCAAGGATTGGCTCCTTATTGGAAGAGCTACAAAGTTCCCTTCAAAATAGAAAAGTCTTTTCAGACACAGAATTCTAACCTTTACTTTTTCCTCTTCAGACCCCAACCACCAGATTTGCAGTGCTTTGGAAAAAGAATGAAATGTTGCAAGCTTAAGATAATTAATAACCAACAGAGAAAAAATCTGAAAGGCTATGCTGATGTTTGGGTTTTTTTTTAAATGAGGAAGCACCTAATTGACCATGCTCACAGAAAACAAAGTAGATATCAATTACACAGCATTTGTCCAAGTTACCATATTGAGACCAAAGAAAACGAACATGTGACTGGTCTCCCTTCTCGCAACTCTCTCTACAACACACCTTGTACTATGTCTTATGAATATATTAAAACCTGCTCTGTGAAGCACCGAGATACTGCTCCAGCTTTACCTGGTGCCATTTGCAACCAGAAGTGAATTTGGGACCTTTTAGGGTTACAGGTATAAACAGGAAGAAGTCACTGAAAGGTCAAGATTTTCTAGTAGTTCAGAATACAGCAAATTAATTACTTGCAAGTCTTAGTTTAGTATCTCATCTCATGTGCTACAATGCAAATTCAAGAGTAAACCTCCTTGTCGAGAAAACAAATACTTTGCATTTATACTGTGTTTTATCAGTTTGAACACACATGTAAGCATGTTAGTCCTACAAATCCTGATCTCTTAGGATATTAAAAGACCACAAGCTTGGACCATTGATATAATTCAATGGAATGACTTAATCCAATGCCAAGGATTAGCTATTTTGTCTTCTTTGTTTCCCAAGCTACGTATCTACTGACTTCTGTGGGACAACGTGTGCTTCACACGCAGCCAATGGGACCTAACTTAGGGTATGGCAATGAAATCACAAATTTTAATACCTCTGGAGCCACTTTGGACTTACACCAGCACACCTAAACTCAGAGTTGTCCTTCTACCTATAGACAGCTCTCCTTCTGGTGCTGCAATAAGTCCACAAATGTACACCCCCTCCACTGCATGTTTCCAGGCTATCTGTAGGTGTAGCCTTGCTGAGCAGACAGAAAGGTCCCTGAAGGAACACTTGGGTCTTGCACGCACCCCGCAGAAGCAGGTACACTTTCCCATGAAGCCTCAGAGCAGAAAATATGAGGGCTCACCAAGTCTGAAGGGGGGAGAAAAAATTCTTTCACAAGGCACCTGATGTTCTGCAGGAGCTTTTGTAAATACCAAAAGAGAGGAACGTGTGTTCCTCAGCAGTAGCACCTCTAGGTTAACTGCGGTAAAACAAACACGGAAAGAGGCAAGCCCCAGCTTTGCTTCCACAGCCCCCTTGGGGAGAGTGCTGATGGCACAGCCCCTGCTTGTCCGAGCAGCCCTGCAGCAGGAAAAGGGACCACTTGCACAGGTCACTGGAGCAGCTGGCCCTGACTGAGTGCTTCTGGGTGACTACATCTCATCTTTGTGGTCTTTGACGTGTCTAACTGGCTCCTCATGGAATAGACTGCAGCTTTAGCAAACTAAAAATCCAAACCAATAACCAAAACCGTGAAACCCCAACCCACTTTACCACCTAAATTGAAGCAAAGCTCCTAAAATGGCTCCTAGATTCAACAACTCACAACATATAAAGAGAAGTCTGATTAATTAATAAAGCAAAACCAGGCGGCAGCCTGACAAACAATACAGTTGAACACCTACAGCACTTAACATACCTGACAGGAGAATATGCACATTAACAACAAGTTAGGACTGATAGGTATCACCACGTACGCCTTTTGGGGTTTAAGTTAGGAGTTGCACCTACCTGCAGAATGATAATACAGCTACATTTCTAACTGCACCAGATGGTCTCAACCTGGCAGAACTAAGCCTCTTGTAGCCACCCAAGTTGATGAGTTTGACCCAACAATCAAGAGAGATGAATAAGGACACCCCTGTAAAAGTATTTAACATCTAGTTTCCCTTTAAAGAAGAGACTGAATTTCTTTTCCTTAATAGACTTTTAACTTCACACCCAAACGTGCTACATATGACTGAACACACAACAGCACAACAGGAAGCCTGTAAAACACGGGTGCAAGGGAGCATGTATTGCACAACCAGTGACAATCCTGGAATAAAATTGCTAGAATCCTACAAACTAGTTCTAATTAAAAGTGCCCAATATCTCAGCAGCAGCTCGTAATTAGCTTTATTAGTGTAATTTAATATGCTAGACTCCACAATCTCTGTGAATGACTCTACTTTAGAAGCACTTCAATTCTATTTTTAATTGTCGCCTCATCACACAGCTCAATGTAAATAATAACTACTGAGATGAGGGCTGATCCTTTCTCAAAACTAAAAACTGAGAGTGTCCTTCAATTACTGAATATAAAAAAACCCCACCAAACTACACCACCCCCCTTCTCCCTCCCTTCCCTCGCAGGTCTTTTAAAGGACTGCATTAAAATATAAGAAAGGATAAAACTAAGTGGATCAATTTCTCTCCCTCTATGCCAATTTAATTTTCAACAAAGTCTAGGGAGGTGTTTAGTTTATTCAGTCATTCCTCTGTTCCTGCACAGTGTAAATTCTGGTTAACTACACGAATTGACAATACAATTATGAGCACACAGTCAAATTTCAATGGAGAGCTCCTGCCTGCAAAATGAAGGAAGCGCTTGTAATTCAACACACAAGATTAAGAAAAGAACTCTGCTAAACAGTGCAGATGTGAAACATTTATACGTCTGGTACATGTACAATTAATTTCCGTGTTAGTGAACAATTGTGAGGGTGTAATAAAAGTGGTCTCAAAGATTCTACATAATTCTCGTTTCTTTAGGAATTCTTTTTCAAAGCACTGACAAATGATGAAAAATGCATCTTGGATGCACGTGTTTTCCATGTGCCCTCTTCTTAGCATTCTACAGTGTTGGAGCCATATTGATGTAACAACTAATTATTAAAGGAGATTTAAAAAAAAAATAAAAAAATCTGTTCTTTAATTGACTTTCTGTGCAAATTACTGAACTTGGTATCACTGCAAATATAAAAAAAGGTTCTTCCTTCAAGTTTTTGAATTGTAACGAGAGTCATTATAAATTGTTTCCACAATATTAGAAAAATATGAAGGTAATTTTCCTAATTAGGACCACATTTTATTAACTCATTAAACTCTGTCACCTTTATTCACTAAAAATCAAGCAGAAAAGTGGAATAAATTCACCATGACAAAGGAAATGCACACATTTCCATCTTATAAATAAACTGACTAAAAAAAAAAGGTGAGGCGTGTAAATTAAGGCACTCAATCTAAGAATACAGCACGTTCTCAAGTGGATAAATTGAGCTCTGGGATATTCTTCCAGGGCTCTCACTCAAGAGAAGGCAAGCAGCATATGCAAAACTGTACTTTTTGTATCCATATATATATATATATATGATTTTAAATGTATAGGATGTCCTTAGCACAGTATATCTAAATATGAAATAGAGAAAACATGGAAGAATCCCTTTATATCTGGAACTGTTATTGCCAAGTGTCCCCAACAAGATATCAGTAGTCAGTTTGTCTAAATTATAGGAGGTTTCAGTAACTCTGCTTCATGATCACAGAACTGCTTCCTAATTTCCCTTCAAACTGTTCAAGCTGTTACGGATTATTAAAGGACATTATCAGCCTGAATAAGCATATTAGAGATCCGTGTGATTTTTTTTTTTCCCTAAATAAACCTAAAAATAACTCCTAAAATTACTATAATTGAAATGAATTAGCAAGTTTCTCCACGTTACGTTTCAGCTAATGCACTCTGCTTTTGCAAATATTTTGGACCCAATCACTAGTGCCGATTTCAGTTTATCTTCTGCTGAGAAAGCTAGAGCAACTGGGATCAAAAGAAAGTCTATCTTTAACACGAAATACACTTCGCAATAAACTAAAGAATTGGACAGTTCCCGTTTCTTAAAAGATGACCAGTTCAGTATGCCTGCTCTGGGAAACCTGCACTCTGAACGGCCTCTCGAGGCATTTAGCCGAGAGGCACGAGCGTGCCACGCAGCTCCCAAACCTGCACTGTCCTATCCCCACGAATTTGCAGCGGTAGAAATAAAGCTAAAACCAGGCACGTGTCTCTTCAGGACTAGGACCTACCTTTGCAGTCACCACACTGGGCTGGTAGTGACCTGCTTAGTGCAAAAAGAACTTGCAATCTTTTCCTCACCACCAGCTTAAAGCGTGGAAGGAAGGTGTGTCTTAGAGGCGAAGAAGTTGTTGGGCTCTTAGTAAAGATGCATCACAACATACCCTCCAGGACTAACAGAATGCTGCTTAAATTCAGGGAGCCAACAAAACTCTTGTTGACTCCACGTTGTAGTTAGGTTCGTGTACAGATGGCAGACACGGGGAGAGCAGACCACAGCCGGCCTTGGAAGCAGGGAGTTTCCCAGCTGCAGTCCGCTTTTCCGGAGAGCTACTCGGGAGATCAAACTCCGGCAGCTACTTTGGATGAGTGGCAGGTATTTGAAGTAGACTCCCGTTTAAAAACTGCCATAAAGCTGACAAGACTTGCCTTAGATGGAGTTCACACGTGCCTCTAAATGCTGCTCTACTCCAGCAGGGGAAAAAAAAAATAAATCTTTGGGTTACAGACAGAAACGCCGGTGAGGAACAGGTCGTTCCTCTTTTGACTCTTGCATTGAATTGTAAGCATTTAAAAGTGCTTCCCACAGGATCAGAGCCCCAGAAAAAGCTGATGAGAGCCCTTACCTTCCATTCCTCAACTGACATAGTGTATTCCTGGTATCCTTCTGAATGTATCTAGCAACCGCGCTTACCCCAGCAGCGTTTGTCCAGCAGTGCCGCCTCCTCCCCTCCCCTTTCTTCTTTTTCAGGAGGACTGTGAGAAGCAAAGCTGTTCCCAAACCCTTCTTTCTGTGTGACTGTATACTTCCTAGAAAAGCAGGGTCTATCGCTCGGGAGGGGAATTCTCGAGGAGCCCATCCCAGTGCCAGCAGTGCATCCCACCTTACGCTCAGAAGGATAACAACTTTTTTCCAAAGATCCCGTTATTGCTACACTACATTTTTACTACTTTACTGTGTTTTCTTTGGTCTAATTCTATTACTTTTAATAATAATAGAAAGTAATGACTGGTCGAAGCATAATCAAGTACATATGTGAATCTTGACTGAAAACCAATAAAATCCACTATGGACCCAGCTCTTCTTGCTCATAAAACACCAGGAAAGAAAACAAAATCCCACAAGTCTTCAGTGAAAGTTTTTCCTGACAAAGAGCCACACAATTAGGCTGTAATCCATGACTTTTGATATCCTCTGGACTTTTTAAGAAAGTGCTGCCAAAGATGATCTTCCAGAACAGCTTACAGTTTGTTGTGCTCTCGTTTTCTCTTGCTGAAATACCAACTGGACCAGTCTGGTTTTCTGCAAGATTGTGGTGCTAGGGTAAGAAGTACCTAAGCTCAAATAAAATAGGTCTGGAAATAGTTCTGGCCTCATTTTGGAGTTATCCAGTTTTAATGAAGGGAAACAAGTTTTGCATTGTTGTAAAACTCTCTGTATCGATTCTCCGCTTACATTTCTGCATTGCTATGCAGTGGAAGTGGGAAGCAGGCTGGGGTTTTGCTATTAAGGACCACAAGGGAAAGGAAAACTGCTACAGTAACACTGAGATGGAAACTATTGCTTTTTTTTTATTGTACGCTGCATGTACTGCAAATAGGAAAGGTGCCTGCTTATATAAGGAAACATGCAACCTATCATGTATAATTCCCGGGGCAAACTATGGCAGCTGGGAGCTGAGGTGGAAAGTCACAGGTGTATGACAAGCTCGTCTCTCTACTGCAGCTCCTGAGAACGGGGCTTACTAAAAATACACCAACTTACTTTGCTCACTTGCAGCTAGATAGCTGCCCTGAGAAATCTGCAGCTGGGATAACTGATGCACGCAGGATCAGCCTCTAAGCTCCTCCAGTTACTGGGAGCACGGATGGCAAAGAGGTGAGAGCCCTCTGCCCCATCTTCCCAGCAGCACGTCGGGCCAGAGAGATCCCTCTGTACTGGCTGGGGTGCACTGACCCTTCCCGACTGCATTAGGACAGTCAGTACAACCCCACTGACGCCTCTGTGTTCCTGCCGCTTCCCCTGGAAGCTGTACGCAGGAGGCAGTGGACTCTTGCAGGTTGCGGTGCATGAGGTTTGAAACCCTGGCTCCCGAGGATGTCCAGCATCGGACCGTCAACGACTGGTTTGGTCAGTCTTCTCAGCTGGTGGACAAACCTGCTTCCTCCTTGGCTTTTTAATCGACCTCATCATAGGGTATCGATTTTTAAATATATATATTTTTTTAACTTTCTGAGAAACTCACGTTCTGAGTTTAGGCTACTTCACTCCAAAAAAAAAGAAGAAAACAAAAGGAAAAAGCCAAAGATCACATGGACCATCACCATTAACAACATCTGTGACAAAATCTTTACGGTTGGAAGCGAGTCTGGGATAACAGAAACGTGAGCTACCGAAAGCGCGGAGCTCGGCAGTATTTCAGAGACTTCCTCCACGCAGTTCTGCTAAGGGCAGCTATCATTTCACGAGTTCTTGGTCTCGCACTTGCTCCACACTGAATTTCTTGTGTCCACACGCAGCAGCTGCAAAGGCTTTGATAAAGCAACGAGGCATAGAGCCATCGAAAGAAAACTTGGTAGAGCCTTGCTACGAGGTGCCTTGAGGGGCTGGGGGCATGTGGCAGCCTAAGCAGTACAGCCTGTATTCTGAATTGAGTGTTAAAACACATATCTATGAGTTAAAATCAAAGCAGAGCACGTCAAGACTAGAAAGAAGCTCCTGCGTATGAGCGATGACACCTTTTGGGAAAGGGATGTAGTCTAAACTACTGCATGCTCCTGCTGCCTGAACCCACGGAGAGGAATGCTGGCTTTCATGGTAGCATGAACAGATAAGAGTCCTGCTGTTTTGACTTAAAATTCCCCGCACTAGAGAAGAGAAAGAAGAATAAACAAAGTTGCCTAAGGGCAAAAATTTGGTTTGGAAAATTCAGAAGCAACTACATTTTCATATAAGAAAGCCATCCCATCCTTAATTTTCCCATTTCACTAGAACTCTGAACAACTTAAACTGTGAGATTCACTATCAAGGCAAGAGAGCAGTCCCCAAAGCCACTCAGAACATGCAACCTTGCAGAAAAAGTCTGAGTTTCTGGAAGGAATTTTAGTACTTCTTTCTAACTGCAATATATTAACATGCTTTTTCTTTGCATTTCAACGCTCATTTATAATGTTTAATAGAGAGTCATACTATGGGGTACTCCAGGATGCGTGAGGTACAATTGATGTGAGCAGTCAACTGAAGCTCACAGAGTAGGTCTTTTAAAGGATTTGGCCCTTACGATGCATTACAGCTTCCCATTTCAAAACTAGACTATTAAAGTCTGCCAAATGGGTTGCTAAGGTGAAGGCAGGCAATCTAATCAGGATTAGATACCTGGTTTATTCCGTTTGGGTGGGGTTTTTTTTGTATGGCTGGACAGGGGATGCATACGGATATAACCTCGGTAGCATCCAGCTGTTGAAAAGAAAAATCCCTAGGCAGAAAGCTCTCATGCTAACTTTTGATAGCTACACAAAGTCCTTTCAAAAAACGTACTTGCACTTACATGGGTAAGCAGGCTCAGTGCAAAGAAAGAAAGAGAAAAAAAAAAATAAATAAAGGAAGGAAAAAGCAAAAGGATAAAAAGAAACAACGTATTCCCCTGCAGTAATTTACACAGTCTAAGCCGGTGGCCACAGCAGCCTAACAGTTCTTGCACTCCACAAGACAGCACTTTTTGGAGACAATTTGCTACCGTAAGTCACAGTTTTCTTCTGACACACTATTTACCAACTTTTCACAGCTTTGGAAGCAGAATGCCTCGCACAATGCCTGGCAGCAGTACCGTACCTTCTATACCAAGGGAGAAAAGTAATCCCAGAAGTACTCGGGTTTCTCGAAGCAAAGTTTCCTTAGCAGGGACTGCTGCAGTGGGAAGTCGCTTCTGCACGCTGGGTTTCTAACTACCACGGCTCTTCTTTAATCGCGACTACCGAGCGAAACCGTGCCTTCATCGAGAGGGCAGCTTTGGCGGAGCAGGGCGAAAGGAAACCTCCCGCTGTGACCGGCTGGGTGGCAAAGAGGAGAAGTTCTGGTGCCCCCGCTATTCGGAACTCGGCAACTTCTCCTCTAACGCCGCTCCCCGCCGAGCGCACGCCGCTGCTGATCTTACAAGTTCCCAGCGGCTTTTACAACTTCCATACCTTCCTCCCCGCTGCAAATTTACCGCCGCAAGCAATTCGGGCTCGGGCTGCGAATGATGAGCCGAAGCGCTGCAGCTGCCTGGAGGAAGAGAGAGCGCGGACCGCTCCGCACCCGCTCCCGCACCCGCTCCCGCACCCGCGCCGGGGCAACGGTTCCACCGCCCCGCCGCTTCCCTCCCCTCCGCAGCAACCAACACCCCTTCCCGGTTACTCATCTCGGAAATGTTCAGGAAGTGCTCCGAACCCGCCTGCATCACA
>WTSP01028041.1:62167-72710 GCA_025331215.1 Actenoides lindsayi | reverse complement strand
AATTATTTATAGCGCGATGGGCCCATGACACCTCAGGTCATCAAGGAAGAGATGCGACCTATAGATGGGCTCGAGATTGAGGGGTGGACCTGACTATGGAGGTTATCACAGAGGTCATCCACAAATGTGAAACATGTGCTGCAATCAAACAAGCCAAGAGGTTAAATCCCCAGTGGTATGGAGGACCTTGGCTAAAATATAAATATGGAGATATTTAGAATACTGTGATTCTGTGATCATTCTTTGGGACATAATAGGGATCATTTATTTACAAAAGCAATGTAACTATACTGGTAGAAATGAAGAATATTGTTGATAAAAAGAAAAAATCTAATTGTGGATTGATACTGAAATTTCGGAGGGGGGCACTAAAACTTTCTCATTTAGACCAAATCTTGAGGATTAAAATACTGACCTATATGTTATATATTTTTACAGCAGATCCACAAGCTCTCTGGTATTAATCATCGATTTTTGTAAACCTTTTTATTGAGTTGAATTCATCTAGCCCAATAAACTGGAGGTTGAACTCATCCAACCTCTTAAATCTCAGTTTTCGGACTTTGCTCAAATTGAAGTACTGACTTAATTTCCTTTAAATATAGTTTTCAATCTTTTTACAACTTTTCCAATTCTAAATAAAGCTAATTTGTTACAAGCCTGTTCCTAGAAGTTAAATATGTTGTTCAAAAGTCACTGCTGGCAGAAGGAAGTAATATCTGATTGTCCTGGTTTGAGTGAGAACAGAACTAATTCTGTTCAGTGATTTTACTTTTCAGCTCAGTCTCTTCTGACTAACTGCACTTTCTGAAGTTAACAGCCTGTTTTCACAGACAGTGTCTGCTTCTAGCAGTGATAATACCCCATGTTTAGAGTTACTACCAAGGATTGGTATGCAGAGGTGGCACCTGAGGGGAGGAGTGGCCAGGACAGGTGACCCTAAACTGACCAGTGAGGGATTCCATCCCATATACATCATATTCAGTATAAAGCTGAGGGATCCGAAGGGTCTATGGCTCTTCTTCCCTCTTGGACTGCTTCGCCAGCTTTGCTTGGCTTGGCTCGAGTCCTCTTTCGGTTCCTTACTCAGAGCACCCAAGGAGGACTCTGTCCATTCTGCCTTCAATCCCAGTCTGTGTGTTCCTGAACGCGGTACCAGAATCCAGCTCCTGAACACAGCTCCCGTCTGCTGCGGGGCCCAGTCTGGGACTCCCCCGGTGCCTGGTCCACAGTATCAGTGGTGACAGTGATGGAATTACCATCAGGGGGTTGGGTTTGATACTGGTTTTGTATGTATTTGTATATATTCCATTTTTATAATTGTTAATTTCCTTTTCATTAAAGCTGTTCCAGTTTCCTTTTCTAATTGCTAAGTCTCTTTCCCTTATTCCCTTTCTCTTCCCCTTTGGGGAGGGAGGGGGGTTAACAGAGAGCATATGTTGTAGGTCTAAGGGGCTGCCCTGACCCTAAACCATGACAGATATGAATGCATAGATACTAATGTATTGTGTGAAGAACATACAGCAGAGTTTGAGTACAAAGATAAACATACAATTTGGTAGCAAAATTGAAGTGAGAGAAGTGGATCTTTTATATAAGACAGACTTTTTAAGAAAAACACTAAAATCAAAGATCTTATTGCAGTTCATATCATCCTGATGTACAATTATAACAGTAAGCCTTTTGTTTTGTCAATGTTAATGACCCTTAACTTTGCCTTGGGATATCCAACTCACCTGCTGGTCTTTAATTTCAAGGCAGTGTGTTTGTGAGGCATTCCACTGGCATTAAAGAAAATACTGTTTTGGTCATATGGTTGTATTTTTATAGATTTCTGAAGTGTGTCGCAAAAATGTGGGGTTTATCACTAGTCATAGGAAAATATGTGAAGAAGTCAGGTTCAGGGGGTAAAAGGTTTTATGAGTCTTACTTAACTATTTCTTACAGAAGTTTTATCTTCAGTGTTAATACCCTTGATGTTCAGATCTTTCAGCTGTGAAAACCGGAAAGCATTAACATGTAATGCACCCTTATGAAAATTTTTGGTTTACACAAAATGCAAATAGATTAAAAAAATAATTGATTGAAATGCATTCAGTAAACATACTGTGAGTCAATATTTAGATTCCTTGGGTTTGCCTTAGTTTTGGACTTGATTTTTCAAAGTTTAGATAGATTTAGCAGAATCAACTGAAAAAAAAAAATAAAAAAATTGGCTAGAGACTACCAGTTTGCACAGGTGCAAATGGTTTTGATCGTATGTTAATTTACTGAGCCAAGGGCACAACTCCAAGCTGCAAAACCAGATGCTTGGCTCTTTTCTCTATGTGAGAGAGAAGGAAAGAGAAAAAGCCATCAACCGTGGAAGGTTTCTGTGTTTTTTTGATGCAGAGTTAAAAGCAAACATAAAATATAAGAAACTGGAGACACTTGCAAATTTATGGAGGTCAGTGTTCCTTTTTTTAAAAGAAAATTAATCCATAGTCTATCTATACAGTTTATCTACAACAGAGGTGCCTGAACGTTTTTTTACCATTATTTTTGTTTTTCTCCCTATGCACTACAATTGCAGCAAGGGAGATTCTCTCCAGTGAAATTCCTTTCTGTTCTCATCCATCTTCTTTTCTTGATCTCTGATAGCTCTTGAATCTATTATGGCACTCTGTATGAAACAAGCTTATGTCAATTCACACCCTTTCATCTTCTTTTTTAATTAAATTCACTTGTTTTGTTAGTGGCAGCATAAAAATGTCTGTTGCAGTTTATTAAAATCTTGCATTATGAATATTTATTCTAGATATAAACTTTCAATATATTCCAACAGACAAACTTCCTCCCAGTAACGTGTGGAAGTGAGAGAGAGAAGAAAAATAAAAGAAAGACAAGAAAGTTTTCTTTTACAGAAGAGATACAGATCTTTTAGACCTGGAATCTTGTATAACTTTAGAACATAATATTAAACATATTGCAGGCTATAGCTGGATATTCTAGAGAGGAAAAAAAACAATTAGTGAAGCTCTTAAATATAATTCAAACTGAGTGTAAATAAACATTCCCAAAGTAATATATTCTCATGTACTGATAGCATTGACTTCCTTATTTAACAATATTTTGAAGTTATATTTTCTCGTTCTTCTTTTTTATTTATTTAAATTTATTTTCATGGCCTTTTCTCTGTTATTTTAGCCTCCAGACTATAGCAAAAATGCAGTTCACCACTTTCCAAGTATGGCTTTCAAACAGTATCAGAAATATATTTAAGCTCTTCCCCCTTTCCAGGATGAAATGGTCAGCAAACTACACCATCTAGACACACACAAATTGGGACAATGGGTTACACCCAAGAGTACTGAAGGAGTTGGCGGAAGTGCTCACCAAGCCATCTTCCATCATTTATCAGCAGGCCTGGCTAATTGAGTTCCCTGCTGACTGGTTACAAATGTGATGCCCATATACAAGGAAGGCTGGAAGGAGGATCTGGGGATTACAGACCTGTCAGTCTGACCTCGGTGCCAGGGAACGTTATGGAAGAGATCATCCCGAGTGCCATCACACAGCACATATACAGGACAATCAGGTGATCAGGCCCAGTCAGCAAGGATATGTGAAAGGTAGGTCCTGCTTGACTAACCTGACTTCCTTTCTATGACAAGGTGACCCACTTTGTGGGAAAGGCTGTGGATGTTGTCTGCCTGCTGGAGTGGGTCCAGAGAAAGGGCAACAAAGCTCATGAAGGTCTAGAGAACAAGTCTTATGAGGAGCTGCAGAGAGAACCAGGTTTGTTTAACCTGTAAAAAAAGGAGGCTGATGTGAGACCTTATGAAAGGGGGTTGTAGTGAGGTGGGTGCTGGTCTCTTATCCCATGTAACAAGCAAGAGGACAAGAGGAAACGGCTTCAGGTTGCACCAGGGGAAGTTTAGGTTGGATATTAGGAAAAAATTCTTTACAGGAAGTATTGTCAAGCACTGGAACAGGCTGCCCAGGGAAGTGGTGTAGTCACCATCCCAGGTGGTATTTAAAAGACATGTTGTTGTGGCAGTTAAAGATATGGTTTAGTGGTGACCTGGCAGTGCTGGGTTAATGGTTGGACTTGATCATCTTAAAGGTTTCTTATGATAAGAATGATTCTATGATTCTGTGATACTATAAATTACTTTCTTTATTTCTCCCTTCAAGTTACTTTTGCTAAGATTATGATCAAATCGAGAAACCACTCAAGTACCTTTAGAAGTGAACAGGTGTTAACTTCTATATAAATCTTTTCCCCAACTTTCTTTTTCCTATTGCCAAAATGACAATGAAGAAACCAGTCAATAAAATACTGCCCCTGCACTATATAGGCTTTTTTTTTTTATTATTATTATTCATGAAAACATTAGGACTTCTCCTAGAGGATCATCAGTATAGGTAGAGCTTTAGTCCTTGATGCATATGTGATGAAATTATTGTGTGGAGGTATATCATAATGGGATCCCAAGTCAGTCAAAACTTCGGGTTTGCCCAGATCTTTTCTGTGCGGGCAGTTCTCAAAAGCTTAAAATTAAAAAAAAAAAAAAGTAAATTAAAAACTTTTTCAGAACATCTAAATAAAGAAAGCTGCAAATGATTGGCCAGATAGAACAGAAACATTAAGATTCATAAAATCTTCTCCCACTGAAACCTTGAAGGCAGATTCCTATTTCCAAGTTTGTTTTGTTATCAGGTCAGTGGCTTTGAGTTGGAACAAACTCTGCTAGGTCCCTCTTGGCCTCTGCAGAGTTTCTGTAACCTCTGTGGCCTACCTCAGAGATGGGAGCCAGTATTACCACTGAGATACAAGACAGAAAGTGACAGGCACCCCAAAACTATTTGTTTCCTGATGCCCTCGCAGAACTACCACTGTTGATGTCTTTGCTGTGGCTCATGCTCAGCTACTTCCAGAGAAGGGCCACTCACTCCCTTCTCCAGGAGCGTTCCATCCAGCACAGGCATCTTTTCAAAGGCATATGGAGATAATGAGCACAAACATCATAAGCTGAGAATGAGATATCCATTGCACATTCAATTCTTGGACTGTTTGGAGAAATAAAACTGATTTGGGGACGTGAAATGAAAACAGTTTACTGATAACTAGAGTAAGGTTATATCAAACCTGTATTTGGCAGAAAAAGGCAAGTTTAAGACCTTCCTTTTTAATTGCCTACAAGTTCAGCGTTTGTCTAGGCAAGTATCATGGCTCAGTCTATAACCAATGACGCCTGATTCAGCCTATCCTGAGGTTATTCATCACTCCTATTTCAGACAATAATGTCTCTAAGTCCCTCTCTCTTTTCCCTGATTACAGAAAGAAGACAGTTCAGTCATCTAATTTTTAGAATGCCATCCTTGTGGCTTAGGGTTGAGCATATTACTCAGTTTAAACGGCTCCAGAAGACTCTGAGTGCTCTGACCTGAAGTTCTAAAACTGAGGAATTTCAAGACTTCATTTCAAAATCAGTTTGATTTAACTTCTAAATGATCAAATATGACAAATTAAGGGAACAAACCATCATGACCTGCCATGTTTAAAGATGAAAAAAATATTTATGCTAAAACAAGTGTCTGGTTAAACATGGAAATGTTTTGCATCAGTGGAATTTCCTAGAACACAGAAATTCCTTCCTTACCAAGCTTCAATGGCAAAAAGAAATCTTGATAATTCCCCCAACCACAACATCTTGCACCAACTGCCTGCATTCAGCAATAACAGAAAATGGCATGGTAGGAGAATTCTAAGCATGACTGGGAATATCTTGAGTGTTGAAGGGCCACACATCTGGATCTGTATTTGGAATATATGTATGGATATTTATACAGTGCAATGGGAGTGTCTGTTATAGAACATATGCAGCACAACGGAAATGGCTCCAGTGTTTTATGTATTTATTAATGAAGTGTGTATGTATTGTATTTATGTTATCTGGTCATAATTGGAAAAACAGATGTTTTTAATACAGTTGGAGATGAAAATGCAAAGCTGGATAAAGCTGAAATATTTTCTTACAAATCAGTAACATTATTATCCGCATGAAACACAACAGTGATGAAGGGGTCTGCATGATGATGGAGTCTGCATGGCAGTAACAAATTCCTAGAAGCAAAATACTTAGTATGGTGATTTGTAACACCTCTGGTGAACTAGGAAAAGTATTCCAATTGGCCAATTGGCCACATAATTGCAATTTTACTAAACCAAGGCTTTTTTCTTAATTTTTAACTTATTGCTAGAGTTTGCATTTCAAGAAAAAGCTGATCATTTGTTTAGTCCTAGTTAATTACTATGATTGTGTGTTGGGATCACCCTTATTTTTTCTTTAAAATATTTTGTTCTCCATTTTCCTCATCTCCTAATGATACATTTTCAGGACACTTTGCCCATTTTAGGAACCATTTCTCAAGAACTTTCCCAACTTAAGCATTCCTGACTATATTATCATTTTTTTAAAACCTTACTTTAATATTTGCTTAAAAATATTAAAATATAAATTGTAAAAAAATTCCAAGGAAGGATCCTTGCCAAATTTTTACCCATTTTACAAAAGCTTAGCTGATTTTTTAGTAGTTTGCAGAAATAAGAGAGGAGAGCAAGATATTTAATATTACAAAGTTAAATAAAATTATGAATTAATTAGCTTCACTGCCCACTAGAAAGCTGGCCTAGATGGATGTCATCTGTGAGGAACTTAATAAGAGGTTGACTTCTGTAGATTTCACCTGGGAAGGTTCAGAATCTAAATTCTTTGCACTGATAATTTCTTTTGTTTTCTTCTGTATGCTACGTCTCCTTTCTGTTGGCATATGTTTTGTTGCATATAATGGCACATACTCATGTGTTTTTCATGTGGTGTGTATCCTTACAAATGTAAGCAACTTTTTCTACCCTGTAAATCTGAAAAACAGCCATGCTTAAGAAGGCAAAAATGTACATAATGGAGTGCTGTGAACCAAATCTTGAAATCCTTTTCCTATCACATTTAATTAAAATTGTAATAAAAAAAATGGGATGGCTTTGGGAATTGGTAAAGGAATATGAATGTTTTCCTTTCTAGGTCAGTAATTCAAATCTGTCAAACTTGATGGGGATCTATAATTCCATCAAGCTCTTTTCTGTAAGCAAAAAGTTGCTTTGCTGACAGTCTGATTCAAGTTAATAGTAGGCAAAAGTCCACATGGCAAACCTGTCACAGAGAATTTGAACTACTCAGCACTCATATTGGCAAAGCCTTTATCAGAGTAGGCCTAAAGAACGGGTGCAAATGTAGGTGTACTACATTTTCTTCATTTGGCTAGCCAGTCTGGCCTAATACCCAATTAAGTTTAGTGCCCATTTTTTATTTTAGTGGGAGACTTCAGTCTCCAGTTCTGTCAAGACACATATGCAAGCAGTAAATTAATAGATATATTCAGCAAAAATAAGATTGGCTTTATCCCTCCAGTCAGTTAGTGATTATACACTCTTAGGTAGTCAAATGGATTCTAAAGTTACAGTAAAGTGGTGTTTCTTCAGCCAACTCAGTGAACTGTCCTTGTTTATACTGTCCAGTCAGGCTTGAATTTATTGTCAATTACTGTCCACACAACTGTGTGAACAGTACTACAGGGAGGATATGTGGAGCTTGTCAGACAGAATATTCGGGAAATGTTTTTTTCTCTCAAGATAATGTCAATTCACTACAATAAAAATTATTTTCAGGCATGTCACTGTTATTAACCTCATATTTGGGAATTTCTGGTCAAAAAAGGCTGCTCCATCAGTTTGATGAGCAGGATACTGATTATCAGTTAAGGTAGAGTAAGAAACTGGCAGGTCTTACCTCCCAAGTAAGTCCCGTAAGACTGAGCTGAAAAGGTAGTCTCTTTTGAGCATTATTCTTCTCCATAACCAATATGGTGTCTAAAACATTAGTGTTTTTTCCCTAAGAAAATAATGGTACTCCCAGGTATGAAGAAATTTAAGTTCATTTTTCTACTTTAGAATAATTCAAAGGCCTGGAAAATACCTTCTCTGCCCATTCTTTGATTGTTTTGAGGTAAGACATTACATGACTGTATGTCCCACGTCTCTTTGGTATTTGACTGTTGAGAAACAAAGCTACCTGACAAAACTTTGCAATGCTTTTCAAACTGTATTCCTGGTTCTGGCAAACTTAAATTATTTCTGTATAAAATATAAGCAACAGTCTTCTTTCTACAGTGCTAAGTTTATCCAAATCTCATTTGTGCCTACATGATTAAGCTGAAGGGTTGAGATGGACAATACAAGACAGATTTATTCTAATTTCCACATAGGAAGAAAAGCAAGGATACATGCCTATGCTCTTCTAATCAGTATGAAAAATCCTTTCTTCACCTCACTGAAATAATGTAGCACAATATGCTGGATCAGGAATGTAGAGAGGACTCAGCTTCCCATATGTATCCTTCAGTTAACAGTATGGACTGAAATACCATCACTTACAACTTTATCCTGGCTGAGTGGTGTGATATACTACTGATTATTTTTCCACTGTCACTAATTCAAGGATCTTCTATTACAAATCACCAATATGAGTTAGGAGAGAAAAATACCTCCTTTTAGTAGAAGTTGAGTCAAAGAAAGGATGTGTTGAGGTACATGGTATAAGAAATACTGAAGTCTTTACCATAATTGAACCCCAAGTGACCTCTTTAGAATAAGGAAGGGAAAAAAAATAAAAATCAATCATCCAGTATGTAGGAAGAAGAAGGAAAAGGGCCATCAGAGAAGCCCTTAAAGTATTTGTTTTATTCATGTAGCCATGGCCACAGCTTTTAGTCATGATTTATGCATGCCACTGATGCATCACTTTTAACATTCATTTTTATTTAAAGAAACCAAGTAGGAAGTATTAAAAGCCTCTCAATTCAAGTTTTCAGTAAAAAAAAAAAAAAAAAAGAAAGAAAGAAAAGAAAGTGCAAGTTTAAAGCAAAATGGTCACTGATGGCATAAAAGAGAGGCCAATGTTCTGATGCATTACAGAAGGGAGATTATAGGCAAGAGCTCCAGAGCACTAGGAAAAACACTGCTAACATACTTGCATTGTGGGGTTTTTGTAAATACTGTTGATTAGGTAAAGAGATTATTCATGTTACTTTTTTTCATCCAGCTTAATCTAAATTGAGGAAAGCAGTCTTGAATTATCTTAGAATTCTGTGTTGTATGAAGGAGAGTGTTGTGTTGGGTTTTTTTGGTTGGTTTTTTTTTTTTTTCAGGAAGGGAACAATGGAAAGAATCAAAATACTACCTATTGAAAAGAAGTGACATGGTGATATTCTCTGCTGGGACTCGTTTCAAAAACAATCTTATAGACAATTGGGCCAAAGAGCATGGTATGAAGTGGATGTATCACATCCCCTATTATGCACCAGCCTCTGGAAAAATTGAACCATACAATGAACTGTTAAAAACTACTTTGAAAGCAATGGGATGTGGAACCTTTAAAAACTGGGACAAGCATTTAGCCCAAGCCACCTGGTTAGTTAACACCAGAGGATCCATCAGTCAAGCTGGTCCTGCTCAGTCAGACACTTTACACACAGTAGAAGGGGATAAAGTCCCTGTCATGTATGAAAGGAATCTGTTGGGGAAAACTGTGTGGGTATTTCCTGCTTTGGGCAAAGGCAAACCCATTCGTGGGACTGCTTTCACTCAAGGACCTGAAAGTATTTGGTGGGTGATGATGAAAGATGGTGAAGTACAATGTGTGCCTCAAGGATATTTAACTCTGGGTGAGAATACTCGATTCAAAGATGTGTATTAATTGCATAATACTAACAGTATCCAATAAGTGTCTTTCAGGATAACATCGTGGTGATGACAGGACCTAGCTTCATCAAGTGGCATCCAGTAATCTCCTGACATGAACCTGCAATCTGTGGACACAAACTGATGAATTCCATTTTTCCTACCCTGAGAGACTGTTATGATAGATTGAGATCTACTATCACAAACTTAACTTAATGTACTTTTCTGTAGAAAGAAATGTTAACCTAGTCATGAGTATGACATAAATGGTATGTAATAAGGGGTGGAATATCCTGGTTTGAGTGAGAACAGAACTTGTTCTGTTCAGTGATTTTACTTTTCAGCTCAGTCTCACCTAACTAACTTCACTTTCTGACGTTAGCAGCATGTTTTAACAGACAGTGTCTGCTTCTAGCATTGAAAACACCTGATGTTTAGAGTTAGTACCTTGGTATGCAGACCAAGGCCACTGCTGGATCTTGTGTACCACATTGGGGGAGTGCAGAAAGTAAAAGGCCGCAGATGCAGGGAGGAGCGGACAGGACAGGTGACCCTAAACTGACCAACGAGGGATTCTATCCCATATACCTCATATTCAGTATAAAGCTGAGAGATCAGGAGGGTCAAGACCCTTCTTCTCTGCTCATTTTGGGTCCTCTTCCATTTTCTTCATACGGCATCCAAGGAGGACTCTGTCCATTCTGCCTTTGATCCTGATCTGTGTGTTCCTGAATCCAGTACCAGAATCCAGCTCCTGAACAC
>WTSP01028041.1:27092-60601 GCA_025331215.1 Actenoides lindsayi | reverse complement strand
TGAGTCTAAGTCACTTTAACCAAAATCTGATTCTAAAGCAAAGTTTCTATTTGGTTCCTGCAAAAAAACGGTCTTTGCTCCCTCTGTTCCTTCCCCCCCCCCCCCCCCCCAAGTAAATAAAAAAAGCAAGTTGGAAAACTAGCAAGTTGAAAAACTGGATGCTCTGTTAAAGCAGGCAAAATGAGAATTTCTATTAGTAGATCAAACAGAATAGCTTATCCGAAAGAGTGGTAGTAAAGCATTCAGTAATTGCTTCTCCATTACTTTGTCCTAGATGTTTTGACTTTTTATTTCCTAAGTGGTCAAGTTATTTTCTCTGCTCTTCCTTTCATTTGTTCTTCACCTACTCCTTGTTTCCCTTCTGCTTTATTTTTATCACATCTTTTATTTTAATCTTCTGTTTCCCCCTACATTCCTTAGAGAAGACTCCATGTCCCTGCATATTGTGTTTCTTTATGCAATCTCTTCAGTTATTTCCTCCCTCATCTTCTTTTTCCATGACCTATCAAGCTGAAGGTAACTTAACCTCACAGGATGTAGCAATTTACTTGTTTTTTATTTATTTATTACTAAGCTTATCAGTATGTAGTATATTGTGCAAAAAGAAAGTGTTAACCCTTGTAATACTTCAAATGATAAGTCTGCACTAAAGCCAAACCATTTCGTCTCAAAGCAGTTATAGAGAGGGAGAACACTGGTTATTCCTAATTTTAATACTGGTCCTGAGCCTTCTTTTGAGAACAAATACTTGGAATTAGATTCTGACTAGCAATTTTTAAGCTTGAAACCAAGGCAAACATTCTCCGATAGCGAGGAATAAAGCTGCTTCTACTTTGGTTCATGCTATCTTGTTTCATGAAACCCTCTGGATTTTCTGAAGCTGAATGTAAGTTATTTTTTCAGCACAAAGCAGGAGAAACAGGAAATCACATATTCTCTGTGTTAAGTGGTAGAGCTACTTTTGCTACTGATGCTCCATGATTGAAGTAGCATTCCAAATACCTTCAGGGGGCAGAGCAATTTGAGTATTCATGCTGCACTCTCCTTGACTTTGCCTTACCCACTGCCAGGAACTTCTTGCTCTTTGAGAGCAGGCAACCCTTGAAGAGTGAATATCAACACCACACTAGGGAGTTCATGTTCTCACTGTGTACCTGATAGCTTACCTACATGCTGACTTTGCTGCCAATGAACTTTATCCTATCATAGAAGTGAGGTTTGCCTCTGGCTGTTGCCTACTCCTTTGAGGACAGAAAAGCTTTTGTCCCTGAGCAGTAAAGATTTTAAAAGTCTTCTCCTCAGCCCACATACATGAAGTTAAAAATCCTGGATAGCTATTTGTAAGTACCTGGAGACTTATGAGTCTATACAAGTTATTAAAATCAAATGCATAATTGCTATCCTTGAGGGAGAAGTTTCAGAGTAGGAGTCACTTAAAATGGGCACAGAAACCAATTACATACATTGTGGGGATAAGATCCAGATCAAATTTAACAGGATATAGGCACTCAATGGTGGCCTTTTGATACATACAATAATTGAGGATTAAGATAAAATTTATGGTCTCCTATTATCTATAATTGGTCATTTATCATTTTTCAAGAAGTGAAGGCACTTCTTCAACTGCCACAATGATGACAAGCATAAAATTACATGTCAATGTCACTGCAATGTCCCTGAAATTAACCCTTCCTTTCACTCTGGATTCCTTCTTTTCGGAGTTGTGTGTAAACAATTCTATTATCATTCTAGTAAATTGATCTACAAACCTTTAACATCTTTACCTGTGTGAAGGGAGAATATTCACAGTCATGTTGCTAACTTTAAAAAAAAAATAATTTGGTTACCTTGTATTTTATCTACAACTGAGTGTCTGCCCTAGTTCCTGGCTTTGAAAAACCTTGAATTTAATGTTTGAATAAACAAAAGCCGCAAATCAAAAACATCTCCAACCTGAACTCCTCCCATTTTGGCTGTTGGAAGTGGGATTTCCAAAGTGAACTTTCAAGGGAAGGTGCTCAAAAAAGGCTACTCACAGATACATTTGAGACAAAGTCTAGCGGAACCTTCGTTCTTTCCATCGTCGCTACTCAGCTACCTACTTTTGTTAGTTTCTTCCTTCCTTCTTTTCTTTCATAATCTGGGGGAAAAAAAAAAATACAGTACTGAGTAAAAGTTGAACTTGGATGGATTTGAAGTCTTATTTTGCTTATTTGTTTGCACATAGATGTCCTCATCTTCTTGTGGGTGGGACATGATTTTTAATCTCATTTGCTCAACTGACTTGTAAGTTGCCTTATTGTCCACTAATGATGGGATTTATATATTTTATTTTTTTAGTTTAGCACTGGCCTTTAGATCATTTAAAATTGTAGGCTAGAACCAAGAACGTGTTTGTCACATCTTCCAAAGAATGGGAAATTAGAGATCTGCTTTCTGTGAGTGACTTAGATAATACCAGAATATTGTCAGTAAGGTATGTGTTCACACAGTTAATAGATAGCTCCTTCTTTCTTGAAGCATTTATTAACCGTTGCAAATGACTTTAACAATAAATATCATGTAATATTATGGCTGTGTAATACTGCAGGTCACATATTTTTCTTGAGTGTCCCCAGGTTATATTATTAAAAGTAAATGTGAGAATCATGGATATATCTGTCAGCTACTGTGGGAAAAGAGAGGAAAAAAAGTGCTATATAGAGTTCAGGGGGAGGAATGTTGATGAGGTGTTCTGATATTTTGGAGCTACAGACATTAGACTACTGTAATTCAACTTCACTTTCTTCTTTTCTCTGGTGTCTTCTGGTATTGCTGAACATAGGGATACCCATCTGGCTCTGCACTCTTCTCTGTGGTACAATTAATGTTGGTTTTGCATGCACACCTTTGTCTCAAAATCACTAGGGAGAAAGAATGCTAGAGCTATTTTTCCTATGTCATTAAATACAATAGTCTACTTCACAGAATTTATTTTGCAAGCAATTATTTTCACTATACGTCCTAAGGTTCAAATTAGCTTCAATGCCCACTTTGTAAAATGTTATGTTGCCTTTTGTTGTGGCAAATCTAGATTAATTCCAAAAACTATGCTGTTGGAATAGGCCCTGATGCAATGTGAAATAAAGAGTAAGACTCACAGATCTCATTTCACATTCAAGACCTTTTTGTATTCTCTGTGTGGTTTTATAAGTGATTTAACAGTTCATGAGACAGTTGTAGATTTGAGTGTAGGAGCAGCAAAACAGGTCTCTGAGAACCATAAGCAGAAACAGTACTGCAGTGTAACATTGGACAGTGGGATATTTATTTTTGTTCAACCTGCTGCTGCAACACATATATTAAAAATCTGGTTATACATTAAATCATAACTGGAATACACAGTCTTTGCAGAGCAGGAGAAGTAGTAAAATTCTCCCCTCTCTGCTTTTCTTCCTCTATACCAGTTGTGATAAGACCAAGGCTGAGAGTCTGGGGTAGAGCAGAAGAGACAAGTTGTGTGTCTTCTTCCTTGGATGTGTTTTCAGGGGACCTTTCTCCCTTTACGTGTTTGAGCAGGAAATGGCACAGCAGGGCATCATCTGCTAACCCAGTGCACTAGATGATGCAGGTTACTCACTCCTCCAGCATAATCTGAAACTCTTGCAGTTCCCCTTCTAGTGCTTGTTAGGTAGGGTAATGTTAGATTTTTCTTTTCAGCTTCAAAATCCAGACTCTGCCTCCTATTACTGCGCTGTTTATCAATTACAAATATTGTTTCTTTTACCATGGGAATATTGAATCTTTTTTTTTTTCCTCTACTTGTTTGCACATCTGGGTAATCACCATAGCAACTGATGTATGCCAGGTGCCCACTCAAAAAGAATTCTATCCTCCCAGTCTCTCTCATTAAATTCATTACATTAATTGCCAAGCAGATATTAAATCAAACCTGGGACTGAAAAAAGATGAAAAAGTTCTATTCCGTATTACCAAAAAAAATCTATATAATATAAAAAAGATATCAAATATTTAAATCACTTAAGTGCTTGAGTTGTAAATTAATATGAGTGCAAAATTTTAACTGAGAAGAAGACAAACTTGCACTTCGGAAAAAGTTTATGAGATTTATCAGCCTAAGATCTCTTTCTCACTGCACTGAAACAACTCTTAACATTTTTATTTTCTTTTTATTTCTTATGAAATAACACTATGATTTCACAGTTCAGAATTCAAATGTCAGGCAAATACTGTAACAAGGTTTTAAAAGCTTATTAACCCTGGTTTTTTGCATGTAAATTATGTACTTGCATATGCAATGAACTTTAACCATATAATTATATATTTTCATGGGTTTTAGTCCAAACTTAGGACACGCACAACATTAAGTTTTGCCTTATACTTCTACATGTACAAATTAATTCTATATATGGTATTAAAATTCTGATGAATTTTAATCATGCTCAATTTTAGCCAGCACTTTTCATACTTTTATTAGAATTTTTGTTTTTCTCATGTTCTTCATCTGTTCTGTGTTTATTAGTGTACTTTTAATTTTCTTTTTTAGCTAAATGTGATTCAAACAGTTCAACAAGAGCTTATGATTTCTTTTTTTTGCACTTTCTTGTGGGCCAATATTAAGCTCTTGAAAAAGTTCCTCATGCTAACATGCCATTCTTTTCCTTATCAGAAATGATATTTTGTTGTTTGAGACACTAATCACAATAACTGATAAAAAATCACATTGTCTTCTACCAACATTACAGAGCATATTTATCTAACTTCAGTGCAATAAGGACTTGGGCCCAACATAAATTAGTTTAAATTAAGGGGCATGCCTGATTATAGTGCTTGGTTTGGGCAGCATTTCTTGGGGCAAGGAAGGAAACGAAGTTTGAAGATACATTGTCCATGATCACTGAGTAGCTAAGAGTTCCATTTTTAAAAATAAAATTTGTAATTGATTTAGTTATTGGCAAAAGAATGGTGGGAGTAAGGTAGGGAATGGGTACAGAAAATACCACCCACAAATTAATTGACAGATTCCTAAGGGTGAAAATATGCTGTATATTTAGCACAACCATTGTGGCAGACATGGTTCCAAAAAACAGCAATTTCATGAGTTTGTGGGTTTGGTCCAGAAACTTGAGAACTCCCAAAATATGCAAAGCCTTAAATCCATGTCACAACCACATGGTAGTAGCTAGAAAGCAAGTAATGACACCAAGACACCCATATTTGTGTGTACATTGTTCTTCCAGGTTAGCTCTCTGTCTAGGAAGGAAAAGGAGATGGTGAAAGGGGCTTAATTAATCATTAGACTGTAATGTTTGGTGCCTTGCAAAGAACCAACCCACTGATCTAAAGCATTCTCTGTAACTCAGCTTTGGCAAGTCCCATTTGTTCTTTCTTTGTTGCATTTACTGGTGCCCACCATACAGCTTCAAAGTGTTTAAGGGTAAACAGAAAAAGAATGAAGATTTCAGTAATAGAATTTTCGCAGAATGCAGATTCTCAAGCATAAAGGTAGCTCAGCTATGCCTAGATTTATAGTGTTGCCACTCTTGATTGCAAAGTCAACAGAGCTTTTACTTGGCCTTTGCCAAGGATGTGTAATGAAAGAAGACTGCATTTTCCTTCTGTATTAATACTAAAAACAGACAGTGTTGCCCCTTACGCACAATATAGGCCATGCATAAAATAACCTAATGCACTATACATTTCTTAGATGTAATTTAAAGCACAAGAAAGTGTTCCAATAAAACTTTAATGAAATTCTAAATATTAAGCACTCAGAATAGACCTCAATATTCAACCTAGCTGTTTTCTTCAAGTGCAGCAGTGGAACAAAGAAATTCTTCCCTTTTTAGCTTTCATTCTTTATCTTCTTGCATAAATGAGGGACTCCCATACAGGACCTATTATGAGACTATGCAAAGCTAATTATTACCTTTCTGAAGCAAAATATGAATATCCCCAGAAGCTGCTATTGTGTAAAATGTATCTTGTAGCATCTAACAAATAGCCTTGAGGTCTTCATAATTACTCAAAGGGATATTAGAACTGGCAGATTTTAGGTGTGTATTACAGAATAAAAAGGAAATATTGTAGGCTTGGTTAACAATTTCTCATTTATGTTTACAAATTTGACAAATCTGACAACTATTGTGCTACAAGAAAGATCTGTTTTTGTTACCTTTCAAATGAAGATGGATGGTTCAAACTAGTCTGTTTTCTTTACTAACAGGAGGGTACCTGACATCCTGCAGAGAGAGACTTGTAAATGTTTAAGCAACATAAAGATATTCCTTAAGAGGCTTCCAATGCATTTATTGAGATACATTTCTATGTAAGAGTTGCAATGATATTAAGGTGTAATGACCTATCATTTTAAGAATTATTTTTATGGCAATGAGCATAAAACTGTTATTTTATCCCAAATAATCTTCCAAAATTTCATTGATGAAAATTATTATACAAAGCATAAATACAAAACAGACCAGGCTGAGTTACTTCATTTCTTATGCAACTGTCACAGTGCCATTTCTGCCTACTATGTATGAAAAAAAATTAATACATCACCATAATTTATCTTCAGTGTTTCTTTTTGCATTGTTGCCTGATTAGTTTGTTAGATGAACTCCAGTTTCTCTGCACTGAATATTACCGTGGACCACTGGACTAGTGCTTATTTCATCCAGTTTTCAAAATATTTTATTTTATGAATTTGGCTTTCAGCAACAATCAGAATTTCCCTGTGTCCTGTTTAAAAAGATGTCCTAGGTATTGACAGTCATTTCCTTAATATTTCTTACTCTCCCAAAATCAGATCAAATCAGTTTCTTAAATGCAGCAGAAGTAAAAACACAGCTTAAAGTCAGTTATCTATAACCACTTAAAACCACTGAGGATGTAACCTCTGTAGTGCACTTACCTCTGGTCCATGTGGCCTGCATTCAGCAGTCTCTGGAATACTGCAGGTCTGACATCAGGAAGTCACTCAGCTTCTGAGGTTCACGTCTGTGAAGTGGAGGCTATGGAGATGGGAAGATATATAGAGATAGCAATAATGACCATATGAATTTGTAATATATTGCCTATTCCACAAGTGCTGGTCAAACATATATTCTGTGATTCCTGCTTGTCTGCTTTCTTTGTCCTTTATCAACATTTGACATGTCAGTCAAAAATAATGTATCTGGTGATTGTAGCTGTATGACTAATCAGCAGTATTCTTCTAGGGTGTGTTTCTGTGAGGCACTTACATGCTTTTGTTCAGTTTTCAATTGTTTCTTCTCTGACTCAGTACACTCCACTTTTTTCTTTTCTAACACCTTTGTCCTTTTTCCTTTCCTTTACATACTTTGCTCCTTCTCATTATTAGTGCAAATGTACTAACATGTCACATGCACACATAATAAAATTTGTCAGGATAAAGCAAATTTTGAAGGTAGTCAATTGATGTCTTAGCTTCATAGTCATCAGATGAATAGAAGAAAATGTCAGATCAAAGACATTGATGAGTTAGCTTCCCTGATCACTTGAAATCATCTTTCCTTGTATTGTTTGTACAGCCTATTTTAACCAGTCCTTCCAACACAAAGAAATCTGAATATGAGACTCGAGCTCATGAACTGGATCTAAGCAAGCAGAGAATGGACATTCTTCCATGACTAGCTCCTGGAATTTGCAAGTACTTTTAAAGGATACTGTGACCAGTTAAATATAATGTGAATGATTGCTTCCTTCAGTACAGTAACATTAACTGAGTGTCCTGAAAATTATTTTCATTTCATAGCAGAATAATGTTTTGTGGTACAAGTGGTCTAATATATGATTACAAATGTACCTACACTGTATGGAGAGAGCTGATATTAATTATGCTTATGTTAACAGAAGAACAGAACAATAAAATCAGAATGTTAAAATACTGTGAAGAAATTAGATGCAGTACTACATTATTTACACTACTGTATATTTGGAGCACATTTCAGAAACTAAAATTAGGGCAGTTAAACTGTAACAGTGAAGTACAGAATTTTTTTTAAAAAGTAAAGCATGAACAATTGCTATTTCATCTATACACAGACCTGAGATAGCATCATCTAGATAGCTTTTAGTACCTGGATAATCAGGGAAATCAAACAACACAGAAATAGTTCTGCTACAGTACTGCTAAAAGTATACAGAACACTGGCAGTAGATGGCAGTCATAGAAACTGTGGCAAAGGCAATTTCAAAATGAAAGCATAATTTTCCTCTTCAAAGTGTGAAGAAATGATCTAAACAAGGCCTGTCAAAATGTTGAGAATTATGCTATTTTCCACCTTCTCCTAAATTGCTGTGAGCTCAGATTGCACATTAATAAAACCCAGAATCACATTCTCCAGGCATTTTGCTGTTTTTTGAGCAAAACAGAAGCTTTACAGCATGTCAGAGGAGCAAGCAGAGCTCCTTAATGTTGTACTATCTCATTCTTCCCTCATAACATTAGGCCTAAATGCTGCAGAGACATGCATAGGTTTAGCTTTATGCACTGAGTTATTTCTCTGTCTTGGCAGGAAACCGAATTCCCATTACATTAAAAAAAGCCATATTTTTTGAGATTTGGCTTGCCCATCTGTCTTCTACCAATATTAAGGTTTCTGGTCAAGAATTCATGAATGAAAACAAGTTTTGTTTCAGTGGCCAGGAATGCCTTGGTGTACGATTTAAAACTTCCAAATGCCCAAACCATCCTGATTCAGTAATTTACTAGAGATGATTTTGCATAATCTCCAAACATCCTATCTTAAAAAAATTGAAAAATATTCAGACCTATTATTTCCTTAAAGCAGCACAATGACACTTACTTGTATGTTCAATGGAGCAAAGGTTTTGACTATCAGCTTCAGGTAAACCAACATCCCTGAGACTTAGAAGTCTATTGCCAAACTCTTCCTAAAACCGAGGTGAATCCTGATTATCTTTGAGTCCAGGCCTATAATAAAGTTGGTGACTCATAGCAACCCCACACAGACCGTTTGAATAAAAATTAGGGACAAATGTATCTGTCACATAAGATAGAAGTCTGATGTGACATATGAGGACAGTGGACTTTACAACGCAGTGGTTCTTAAACTCATCATGATATTTGTCCAAAGTCCAGCTCTGAAGATAAAGACTTGGGGATACTGCTGAACAGAAAAAAAATTGGATATGAGCTGGCAATGTGCACTTGCAACCCAGAGTGGATAAAAAGACGCATGGCCAGCAGGTCGAGGAAGATAATTCTCACACTCTGTTCTGCTCTGGTGAGACCCCACCTGGAGTACTCTATCCAACTCTGAGTTCCCAAGCACAAGAAAGACATGGATTTGTTAGATTGGGTCCAGAGAAGGGCCTCAAAAATTATCATAGGGCTGGAACACCTTGCATGAAGAAAGGTTTAGAGAGTTGGAGTTGTTCAGCCTGGAGAAGGCTTTGGGAACACATTATTGTGTCCTTTCAGTATATGAAGGAGGTTTATCAGAAAGACAGAGAAAGACTTTCTATCAAGGTCTGTAGTGATAGGACCAGGGGCAAGAGTTTTAAATTAAAAGAGGATAGATTTATATTGGACATAAGGAAGAAATTTTTATGATGAAAGTAGTGAAACACTGGAACAAGTTGCCCAGAGGAGCTGTGGCTCATGGGAAGTGTTCAACATCAGTCTGGATGGGGCTTTGAACAACCTGATCTAGTGAACAATGTCCTTGCCCACGGCAGGGTTTTTGGACTAGATGAACTTCGAAGTCCCCTTCCAAACCAAACTATCCTATGATGCTGTGATAATATGATTTTGTGGTACTATTAAAATAAAATGACTGAAAGGGAAATATTTTTTTTTTCATTTATTACAAGAAATGAATTTGTTTAAGAAACAAAATAATAACAGAATTGCATCCAAAACTAAATCCAGTGTATGTCTGCTGTGAAACAAGCCTATTTATACCTAATACACAAAAAAATTGAACACAATTCTATGTTTGAAAAACACCTTTGTTCTGTCAAGGTTAGTGCTTTGCACAGTATGTGCACAAGAATGAGCTGTTTTCTTTGCAGTCAACCTTATTATAAAACAAAGTCCACAGAAAAAAAGACTGAGAGTTCTCTGAGGCTCTTCCAAAAACCCACACTGAGAGGGGACTCAGAAAGAAAATTCTGTGAGCAGCTTTGTGGGTCAGGACAAAATAAAGAGTATCAGAACAAGTGAGCAAAGAGTCAAGGAGAGCTCAGACTTCAGACACAGCATTTGGAAGAAAGATGCATCAAAAACCTCACCCCAAATCCCAAGGAAACTACACACACCCTTGATAGTAATTAGGATTTTTTTTTTTTTTTACTAGATTTTATGTTTATGTCCATGGGTTTTTTTCACTGCAAAGTACCATTCTCTGTTCCAGAGCTGCAAAAAAATGTGACCAGTAATATGTTCTGCAAGGATTACTTTCAATTTGTAAGTTAAAGAGTTGATCAGCAGTTTATTGCTGCTGATATGTAACAATCTATTCCCATTCCTGTTACTGAGCACTGTACTACATAAGCAGTCACTGTTCTCCTCTCATTTAAAAAGAAAATATCCAGATGTTAAGCACCTACATCCTTCAGAGGCATTTCACAACTTGTTCTGTTCTCTTTTTATTTAGTGCCTCAGCCTCTTTTTATTATTTTTTCCAGCTTTCTTTTTTTTTCCTCCCCAAGAAAACTGATAGTTTTCAGTCTTATATATGCACACAGGCATGAGTGGAATACATCTTGTGCATAGGCTTTTGCTCTCACAGTTCATGGGCAAGGAAAGTACTGTGTTTCCCAGATCACTTCTTCCTCAGTCTTTCAAGTTGGAGAACAGACCAGCAAAAGAAGGAGAATCTACACAGTCATGGTTCCTCCCTCTCACACCTCATGCTAACAGTTGCAGCTGAGCTGGAAGTGGAAGGGTAGTTGACTGTATGACTGGCTCAAGTCACTTGGCTTTGTTCATACCACCAAAACATGGGGAGCAAAATGTTCTGGGTCAGAACCTCTGTGAAGGTTTGATGCAGGGTCACCATATGGGCCTGCACCTGGTTTATTTCTTCGTTCAGTAATTTCAGTATCTCATCCTTTTGGTTTGAGGGTACACAGCACTTCATAGATCACTGCAGGTTTCCATAATGAGGTAGCTGCCCCAACCTTCCTCCTAGTTCTTCCTGGTGGACTCCTGGGCCCAGTACAAGAATACACAGCAGATCCCCAGTCCCAGGGAGAAGCTGTGAAGATCTGCACCTCTTGAGTCTTCTAAGTAGAGATCAGTGCTTGTTGTGGCAAGCAGTGTTGTGTGGCAGCACCACCTGTCTCCTAATTTGAGAATCCCCTTTCAGTTTTTGTAATCCTACCTATTTTTCTGTCCAGCTCACTTGAATACTTATATACTTATAATTTTAAATCAATTTTATGTTCTTGTTAGTTTTCCTCCTGACAGGGGAGAAGTGTTTAAACTGAAACTTTCACAGTTTGCATCTCTAATCGCAAATTTCTTTTCACTTTTGACTCTGTTCCTGAGAATAAATTTACCATTTGGTTTCATGATTACATGCACCTTTTTAAAAGCTCTTTCATTATTATGTTAAATACTCCTCCTTGGTTACTCTTATTTTATGTTTGAGACACTTTTCACATACTTATGATAAACACAGATTTGTATTACTTTTTTTCTTTGATTCTGAAAGAAATACCTGGCTAAATAATTCTTTCAAAGCTCAGTCCTGTCTTAGTTAACATCTCTGGGATAGCGCAGGGTGCTGAGAGCACATTGCTAGTAGAGTCAGGTTACCACATGGATTTAGTTGCCTCTGGAAACAACATCATGAAGAAAAGGTGCTTTCCTCAAGGTAAAATTGAATCTGAAACTTTAAACCCTCTAAATTTCTCAATCCTCATTCAGCAGAGGTAAAGAGATTTGGCTAAAGAAAAATACATAGTCACAGTGTTTGCTTTGTAGGCTGAGCCACAGCTGCGTTTCATTGCAGGTGGTCACTGATGCCAGTGTAAAATGGAATAATCCTTAAACTTTCACATGGAATATAATGAATGGCCACTTACAGAGTATTACTGGGATTAAGAGAGTGCTATGGTGAAATCTTAACCACAGCTGCAGAACAAGCTTGACTTGTATACTGAAGTGTTCAGTTACAGCTAAGTAAGGGTGGGGAATAATTTCAAAATATTAATACAATGATGTGATGAACTCTACACTTGATTTTTTTTGTCAAAGTTTCTTCACATTTCTCTAAAAGGAAGGAGTAGTTTGAGTATAATTAATTCTGTGGTACACTGATGTCTTCCTTTGCATCCAGCTGATCATGCTGGGGAGAAATAGCACATATCCTGTAGAGTGTGAAACAAAATGTTGAGGCATAGAGTTGACAGTTGTTTGAAATGAGGCTGAGATCATCAAGTTACAGAGATGGTAGAAAGTAAAACATCATAAGCAAGAAAAAGCGTTTGCAAGGGATTTTCTGTCATTTAGAGAGACACTGTTACTTGAGACTAGCCTGGTTATCTGAGACTAAGCCTAAGGCGAGGAACCTTTGCATGGTTGCAAAAGAGAAAATATGTTCAAGTATGTTCTTATTTCTGTTATAACCTAGATTTTTTTAAAGTTTCTTAAAAAGCTTCCAAGCTGCTTTTTTTTTTTTCCTCTGGGGGGAGGTTTGGTTTTGGGTTGGTTTAGGGTTGGTTTTGGGTTGGTTTAGGGTTGGTTTTGGGGTGGTTTAGGGTTGGTTTTGGGGTTTGGTTTTGGTTTTTTTTTTGATTGGTTTGGTTTGGGGTTTTTTTGTTTGTTTGTTGTTTTTGTTTGGTTGGTTGGTTGGTTGATTTGGTTTGGTTTTTCCTTTGGGGTGCATGTGGTGTGGAAGCTTTCTGGACTTGGGAACTTAACAATAAGGTAAAGCATGAGTCAGCTCTGGCTCAATGATCTAACAAGTCAAGGCATGTTACAAATTACAAAACTGTAATTAGAAATACTGAAAAGTAGCAAATACTCTCTAGAAAGAAAACAAACCTTTTAAATATTTTGCAATTTTCTTTCTCCTAGCTATTCCCTGCCCAGTTTGTTCATGTGAAGCTCTGTTTCCCTAGATAATTCCCCAAAGCATTGAGGAATATATAGAAAATAGATTCATTTGAACAGACTCCACAGTCATTAAGTAATCATGCTGCTGTGGTGTTGTAATCCCGGAGCGACAAAAACAGAAGAGTAAAACCCACTAAATTCAAGTTATGGGATCAAAAGGGCTTACACAGAGTCACATATTTGCTTGCTGAAATTTCACCTCAAGTTCTATGTACCATTTCAGTCACGATTATGGTAATCTATCATGACAAGGTATTTTTCAATGGGATAGTAAATGTCTAAGCTGAATTTTCAGTCTTTATGAATAAGCAATAATGCAGACTGGAAAATGTGGGTGTTACGTGGAAAATAGGTAAAAAAATGCCTTCTACAGTTTTATTTTGCTTTCGTATCCTCAGCATCAGATCTGGAAGACAGTCAAATCAGTGTATGTGTACATAGTATTTGTGTTGCTAAACATGCTAAACTGAACAAGCATATGCTTTTCTTTTTTATTTCTTGCATTCAAAGAACCTTCTCCACATTGTAATAGCAGTCAAAGGAAACAGAAAGGGAGATTAACAAATAGTTATTTAGCACTGCATGTTATGACTGATCCCATACAATTCTTTCTCTACCTGTATTTCGGATCAAATGCATGCATTATAAATAGTATTTTAGTCAATATTCTTCTTTTAAGTCAGTGAAACTTAACCCCTCTAGACAAAGTGAAATGAACATCTAACTCCTCATTTCACTTGCTGTGTCTAGTCATCAGGTTGCTTGTGATTTTAGCAGATGTTTCTGCTTTTGGTTGCAACACAGCTTAATGAACCAGGTTTTTCTCTCCTTCCTTTTCATTCCCTGTGGAGCAAATGCATTCATGAGCAAAATTTTTGCTGTACTTTGGAAATCAATTTTGCATGTTTCACCCAATGTTTCCAGCACAGTTGTACAGTGAAATTTGTAATCTCACTACATTATTTATAAAAATACCTAAATAATTTAAAAAATGTAAGGTTTGTATTGGTGTGACCAACAAGAAGACCCACTTTCTATGGTGTTAATTGCAAGACAAGTCTTTGTCAAAGCTGTTATATGTTTTATCCTATTCTCTGCTATCCAGAGCAGAATAAAGCTGTGTCCTGGAACTATGGCAGTAATTTTTAAACAGTGTTGGAAGTAGCTCACATAAGTAAGACAAAGACTGGAATGAAGAATAAAGAATCTATCATTTGTGACCTGAAACTTCTCAGATGATATAAAAATAGCTGTAGTTGCTTTGACTTCATTGGAGGTTCACCTACTTATATAAGTTAAGGAGTAAACCTTTACTGTGACTGGAGGCAACAGAATTGCCACCAGTATCAAATAATGAAGTAAAAACTGAAAATGATCCTCTGAGTTGTCATTGTTCATTTAAAAACATGATGGGGAAAAGAAGTCCTTTACATCTTTTGGACACCTCCCATAGACCTTCAGATAAAAGCATTTCTAGGGAAATTATGAGATGAAAATGGCCACAATATTTTTGTTAAAAAATAGCTATTTACTTTTAGTAGCATTCTGTGTTTAGTTTCCAAATTTTAAATCGGTCAGTATTCCTGCTCTGCTTCTTTGGCCAAATCCTTTTTTTATTCCCGATGTCTTTCTGTAGGTTTTGTAAAGTATTTTATTTTCCTTTTATAATCTCAATAATTTTGCTGAAAATTCATAATATTATTTTCTCTACTAAACCCCTTGCCAGTTCTTACAATGTGTTTCAGATTCTAAGATGTGTTGAGATTTTGATTTAAAAATATTCTTTAATTCATTTACATAAGATATAGCTAATGTCCTATTTTTAACCTAGAAACTACTCCAAACCTATGTAACTTTTCAGAGTGCATGACAGAGGATTAAAGGTACAGAATAAGAGAATAATCTAGTGTTGAACTGCTCAGTAACAGATTGATCAACACAATGGGAAAGTAACATTTTAAATTTTAATTTTTTAATTTAAATTTTAAATTTTGTGGTTGATTTTTGTTTTTCTTCTATATACACAAAATGCTGTCAGTCATGTTGAGTTTATCAGGACCTTTGGATTGACAGGAGCAAAGCCAGACACTCTACAAACTCAGATTAAGAGACAGTCCTTGATCCAAAAGCTCCCATCCCAAATCTGTTTTTCTTTGAAGTTTTTCATGATCCACTTTAAGTACACTTTGAGGACATAAACACATTGTTGCATGCTATCACAAATGATTATATGACACTTGAAAGTGCACCAGACATTACTTCGCTCCACAGAAAGCGCACAGACTACTACTCAGAAGCTGTGATGTCTTAGCGAGTGATTAGGTAAGGAATGCTGCAGCAGTGGTGGTGACAATAAAGAAGTAAGACACTTGATTCATGTAAACACTTAAGGAAAACTAAAACCTTAAGATATGCCTATGGACAGCAGTGTAGGTGTTTTATTTTTAAACATGGATATCCTAGGATTAGTCATATTCTACAATGCAGCTGAGAGTTGATGCCTAGAGTCTGAAATTTGTAAGCAAATAAAGCAGTAAGTAGGAAAAACTATGAGACTTCTGAGAGAAAGGAATGAAAGACAGAGTTTTAAAGGAATTTCTAAGCATTATTGGCAGACATCCAGAAGGATGTGTTTCTTGATGAATACATATAAATCTGGCAAGGCTGCAGTATTAAATATGCTCACCTGTTATGTTTGGTTCTCAAAGAAAGAGAAGAAACAAGGCCTGAAGAAAAGGACAAGATTTTTGTAGTGATTTGCAGACAACCGTTAGAAACTGAGATCAGTATAAAACAGACACAGGAGGCATACATAGTTTATGAAGTAAGAAGAATAATGATTCAGATAATTAGGAGAATTATATTTGTTCCCCTTTCTCTAAATCAGCAGATGCCAGCTGTTAGATGTTGAATATTAAACCTGCTGTCCCTGTGGTATGATCCAATACAAAGGAACCTCAGCTGTAATATCATGAAACAACATTCTTAAGAACATGAACATTCTTATGTTTCCTCTTCAATACTTTGCTAGAGTTTTACCACAGCTAGAGGCAGACTACTGGGTCCCAGAGGCAGAGTACTGGGTCCTAGCTGGGTCAGGCTTTGTTTAATTTTTAGAAAAGCTAAATTAGAATGCATATGTCTTTTTTTTTCCCATGAAAGAAATTTTTCTTCCACAAGGAATTCTGTCACTTACAGTTTTTCTTGTGAACTAAAATGTTTTCAAAATTCTAGAATTTCTTCCAGAATGGAAATTCAGCATTTTAATTACTATTTGTTCACTCCATAATATAGATAACTTAACTGGATGATGAAGACATTTTTAAAGTCCCGTCAGTAATAAATGCCTGCTATTTTCACTTCTTATTTGGTAAGACCAGTTACCTTAGAGATAGAACACTTTTTCACTTCCAGTAGAAAGATTACCATACTGAGCAAAAAGGAAATATTAACTTAATTGGGTGTTCAGGGATATCTGAGACACAAGCAAATATGGTATGTTCTAAAAACAGAAGTTGAAGTATTGTCATGAGTCTTTCATAAATATGTCTTTTGGAATTAATATATTATTTTCAAGCTGAGAACTTAATCAAACAGAAGCTATTTATTTTATATATATATTTATATGCGTATATACACAGAGTGTGTTTGTAATGTGTCTTTCTTCCTAAGGGTAGTTATCTGTCCTGAATTATATATATATGTGCACATATTCAAATGTTATTCATGTATATGCATAGTCCATTTACCATGCTCTGATTAGCAATGGGAGCCAGCATCAATTTCAAAGTGCCATAACTGAACACTGGCCTGAGTTCTATCCCAAAATCTGGGAAAACTAGACCAAATTGATTGCTCAGAGAGCTTTTCTGCCTCCTCACAAACAGTGAATCAAGAAACAAAAACCCTGTCATTGAGGGAGAAATGAAAAGAAGAGAGGGAAGGAGAAATGTAAGATGTAATGGTATCTGTTTTCCCAAATGACACGAATTTAATGTCTTCTTTCTTCTATTATTGTGAGGAAACTGTTGAGTACCTGGAATGTGTCTTCCTCTTGTAGCAGTGCTCGATTCCCTGCCTGCCAGTGACAATCCTGGGAACCTCCTGCCTCCTCTGTCCTTTGAACAGTAGCCAGGCTTCAGCCAATCCCCCATTGACCTCCCTATTCTTTCCTGCTGCTTGGAAACAGGGCACTTTTCAGTGACTTTTTTGCTTCTTAAAGAATATCACAGAATACTGAATCCCACACAGTCTGCTATCTACAGATTTCTCAAGTGGCATTTTCTTCACTTAGGACTTGGGTGCCCTAAATCTGCAGACTGACCCATTTGATTAGGACACAGTCTTGCCCCAGAGTCTCTTTCACTCAAATCCCTTTCTTTGCACCAAATGTGAACAGAGTTTTGGGTTTCCTACTACAGTTTTCTAGGATGACTGTCAAGATTTAGGGTTAGGCGAGTCCACTAGACCTACAACAGATGCTCTCTTTTAACCCCTCTCCCTGAATCTCATAGACCAATAGAGATGAGGCTGCTGCAACTCCATGCCCTGAGTCTAAGCAGTAGCAAAGCCAAGCAAAGATTCACGATAGGCACATATTCAAACACAAGCATATACCACATATACATATATATACCTGGGCATGCAGACAAGACATATATGTGTGTCACAGATACACTCAGGGCTCACCTTAGCTCAGATGGCACCAATGGCCTCATCCTATTCCCCTCAATGGCTGATTATTATGTGAAAGACACATGTACATGTGCATACATAGTGCGGGTCCCTCCTGCAGCTGGGCTCAGACACTCATCCTGCCCACTGGCTCTCCCTGGATCTGATTTTCCTTGTTTCTGGCACCTGAAAAATTGAGCTTCTGATTCTTCAGACCCCTTCAGCTGCTGGTACAGACCCCTCACTATCACTTGTATAGTCACTCAGTTGCTGTTCATAACTCAGACCCCCCACAAACATAGATGAGTTAGAAATGGCTTTTAATAAGGAGGCAGGGAAGACTATATTGACTGAATGATATGGCTAGATGTGTACTGACCAGCCACCTCTTCACATGTGACAAGCTCCTTTTATTGTCTTATTCCTCTATTTTTCCATGCTTGTTCCTCCCCAAACCGCCCTGAACCCTATATTTTCAATCTCTGGTTCCTCCCCTAAACATCCTATAGTAATGCAATTCTAAACATCCTGTGCAATCCTAAAAAGCTCTTTCTCTGCAACGCATAAGATGCCCCATACTCCTGGGCAGTGATTCCCCTCAGTTGGAAAACTGGTCTTCAGAGTCTCTGCACTGGCTCAAGGTTGTGGGTTTCCTGCCTTGACATACGGGTTGAGAATCTTCTGGGGCAGCTGTGGGAAAACCCAGGGTTCATTTTTCAGTTCATTTCTAACAGTGCCTCTCTGCTCCTTCGTGTATGTGTGTGTATGAGCCTATAATCATATAAACTAACACCTGCATCTCCTTTTTTGCTGCCACATTAAATCTTCTGTTTGGAAACTATTCAGACAGCCAAAACAGAGGAAGGCATTCAAAGTGGTCTTATTTCTGTCCATTAGCCTTACATTAGCAAAGCAGGTGAGAGGGGCTGAGAAGGAGGCTAGAAACAAATCTCAAAAGTATAGTACATCAAAAGAAAAAAGAAAAGTGAAATATTACGATTGGATAAATAAGCACTGGTTTTGGTGGCAAATTTTGGCAGTGTTCATTTTAAAGTAAGAAGTTCCATGAGCAACATTTGAAGGCATACTAAAATCAAGGTTGAGTTTGATGTACTTAGACAGTGTCAATGGTTTAGTGGAATTAATCAGGTGCTGAAATATTCACTACTGGGCTTAGGATGTCAGTCTGGTTGTTAAAGGTCAGTTCTGAATAAGTAGATAAGGAAGGCTAATTTGCAGTAATATGATTAATCCTTCAAGACTATTATGACAATCCACTGCTGTCATTCTATTAGTTATCTCTCAGAGAACAATTTGGCAAATCTCTGATGACACTGTTACAAAAAAATTTATGATAGGCTTTCAAACTTTGAAAAGATTTCCAAGACTGCTTTGGAGAAATTCTGTGCCAATTTGATCCACTTGTTTGTTGGTTGATTTACTGTTCTTCTGGTACTGATACTGTGTCATTTATACTTCCATAATGTTAACTACCATAATGGAGGTTTCAAGGTGGTTTTGCATCAGGGCTTCTTGACTCAACATTGTATTGTTACCCTATAATGTACTAGTGAGCTAGCTCCTTAAAGGTGTTCAGCTGAGGATTCAGCTGTTCTGTTTAAAAATAAGATCTTCTATTAACTTGCTGTCATTCTGTATCCCCTCAAATACTATTTGAATTAAATGCTTATGTGATCTCCATGCAGTTTCCAATAGAATGATATTTGGAAGTATATCATAGATGGAATGAAAAGTGTACAGCTGATTGTTTTGCGGCCAGAGATGGCAAGTGTTATAGCTACAGTGAACTAACTACATTCTGATGCACAAATGTTTCAGAAGTGGCCTTTAATTTTCAATAGTGAAACAGAAGGAAGGTAGGGCATTTGCCCATGACTCCAGCCTTCTTCCTAATGTTCCTAGAGTAATGGCTCTGTCTTTAATTTAAGCATTACTATCTATGCCAGTTATCTTCAACTTCCTGTCCTTGGGGAACAATGACAATCCCATTTTATCTGTTACTTGCTGCAGTGTTCCAGAAGAAGTCAGGTCTTGCAGTTCTTTCATCAGCTGTGAGGCAAAGGGTATCAAGAGCTTGAATGAGCATAGAACACTCAGAAGTTTCTTCAATAACAATCTGAATTTGTACTTCTCATTTGTTTTGTAATTTTCTGTGATTTCTTAATTTCATACTACTTAGAAATTCAGAGAGAATGGCTATTTGTCATTTAAATACACCTGTGCTTTTTCTCTTGCATTTTGATAATTTATTTTCGCTGTCAGGATAGGGTGTGGACTGCTGCACATGAAGAGGGTTTTTTCAGATGTATAAGTAAAGAAACAGTTGCACTATGTATGCAAGGCATTTTGGGCATTGGGTTTTTTTTTGTGAATTGTTTAGAAAGGTTCTGACCTTATTCAGACATGGTATACAATATTTTGTTCCATTTAAAGAAATATATATGATTGAAATTATATATATGTACAGATATCCACTTAATTCAGAAGATATTAGAATCTTTTTAGAATGAAAAATGAAAAAAAATTTCAAAGTAAATTTGGTTATTAATTTCACATTAATAGAAGCAAATAGTGAGTGCGGTTTTGTTGGAAATACACAAGAATGATAGCTTTAATATCAGACTTACTTTTAAAAAAGTTTTGTAATTTAAAAATTCCCTAATATCTTCACTTACCAGACACTCATTAAGCTACAAAAAATATAAAGTCAAAGTTGTTTTGGAGTATAATCTGAACAATTGATTTTGATTTTTCACTTAGAATCACTGCTTTTTGCTTGAAGCTGTGAGTGATCAAGTTGTGAACACATAAAATTAGAGGCATAATTCAAGAATACTATTGTTTATATTACTGTCCATGTGAGTGATAAGGGGAAAAAAAACCTTTCTTTTTAATCTAAGCTTCTATTCCTACCTGATTTACTACCATAATGTTATAAACCTGCTCTAGTGCCTGGTATCATCATTACCATGCAAAGCAGCCTTTTGTTTCTTTCATATCACATGAGTAATACATAAGGGACATTTTAATAGGTCAGAATAGAGGTTTTCTTCTAGAATAAAATGTGGAATGTCATCTGGATGGGATATGCATCCTGTGTTTTATATTCTATCAACACATAAAATCTCTGTGAAACAGAAATGAATCAGAAAATGCTCTATGAAACAGAACTTGGAAAGACAGTATACAGCTGACTTCGAATAAAAGCTGCTAGCCCATTATATTGCTATTAGAACTAAATACTAACATGTTTGAAATTAAACAGACCTCCACAGGTTCTTGACATCAACATAAAATTGCCTTTGAGAAATTATATCAAAGAAGGCTTTTGATATAATTGCTATAATGCTTATAGCACCTACACTAATGATTATGCAAATGTGTCCCACAACAACAAGAAGACCAACAGCCCTAGCTTTAAGAAGAATATTCTTTCTGGCTTTACTTTCTATATGTCTGTAAATCTTTCCAAGTGTCCATATTATACAAACATGTAAAAAGTCTGGACATCATATTTTTTGCTAGTTCAAATACAGGGGTGCAAGGATCCTTTAATTTTACTGGAATTGCATCACTTTACAGAGAGTTTTTCACTCAGAATTTCATAAAAAAAGAACATCAGATTCAATGTTGTAAGTAAGCCTTCTGGCAACAAATCAAATAGAACCTATCTGTATTTCCATAGTTTTTTTTAATAGAATATTTGACTACATGTTAACTTGAAACCAGCTAATTTAATGTCCATACTCTGGGAAATTCTAACAGTTGATTTTAGTTTTTGGGATTTTTTTTCAATAATTTCAGTGAAGAAGAACAAGGAAATAAATTATCATAGAATCATTTCAGTTGGAAAAGATCTCTAAGATAAAGTCCAACCATTGAGATAACACTGCCAATCCCATCACTAAACCATGTCATCTACATGTATTTTAAATAGCTCCAGAGATGGTGACTCAACCACCTCCCTGAGCAGCCTGTTCTGCTGCTTAACAGCCTTTTCAGTGAAGAAGTTTTACCTAATGACCAACCTAATCTTTCCCTGGTGTAACTTGAAGCCATTCCCTCTTGTCCTATAACTTGTTATCTGGGAGAAGAGATGGACCCCCACCTCGCTACAACCTCCTTTCAGGTAGTTGTAGAAACAGTTAAGGTCTCCCCTGAGCCTCCTTTTCTCCAAGTTAATCAACCCCAGGTCCTTCAGACTCTCCTCGTAAGACTTCTTCAGTAGACCCTTCAACAGCTTCATTGCCCGTCTTTAGACACACTCCAGTACCTCATTGTCTATCTTGTAATGAGGGGCCCAAAACTGAACACAGTATTTGAGGTGTGGCCTCACCAGTGCTGAGTACAGGGGGACAATCAATCCCCCAGTCCTTCTGGACACACTATTTCTGTTACAGGCCAGGATGCTGTTAGACATCTTGGCCACCTGTATACACTGCTTGCTCATGTTCAGCTGGCTGTCCACCAGCACCCCCACATCTTTTTCTGCCAGGAAGCTTTCCAGCCACTCTTCCCCAAGTCTACAACATTGCATGGGGGTGTTGTGACACAAGTGCAGGACCCAGCACTTGGCCTTGTTGAACCTCATACCATTGGCCTCAGCCCATTAGTCCAGACTGTCCAGTTCCCTCTGAAAAGCTGTCCTAGCCTCAAGCACACCTGTGCTCCTGCACCGTTTCGTACTATCCGCAAACTTATTGAGGGTACACTTGATTCCCTCATCCAGATCACTGATAGACATTGAACAGAAATGGCCCCAGTACTGAGACCTGAGGAAAACCACTTGTGACCGACCACCAAACGGACTTAACTCCATTCACCACCACTCTTTGGGTCCAGCCATGCAGACAGTTTTTCACCCAGTGGAGCATATGCCTATCCAAGCCATGAGAAGCCAATTTCTCCAGCAGAATGCTGTGGGAAACGGTGTCAAAAGCTTTACTAAAGTCCAGATAGACAACATCCACTGCCTTTCCCTCATCCATTATGTGGGTCACCTTGTCACAGAAGGAGGTAAGGTTAGTCAAGCAGGACTTGTATTACTTTGTATTCAGATATTTTATATAATGCACAATTATTTGACTGGGTAAGTTAAACACCATTTGGTTTGTATCATTCTGATCTAATGGTACTGTTGTGGGGTTTTTTCCCCAATATATTAGTTATATATGTTAATGATTGGTCCACTGGTGGGCTAGTATGTTAAAATCAGTAAACCTCCCTAATATTTAAGTTTAAATAAGAGGCTTTTGTTTCTTCTGTATCTATTCTATCTTGCTGAAGTGAAATATTGTCTCATAATTTTATTGCATTGTTGTCAAAGTTGATGAAAAGCTTTGAAATTAATGCAAAACCATATTTTTAAAACTGTCATTCTGAGAATTTTTCACCCAGCTTTAATTTTTTTTTTTTCCAAGAGCTGTTGTGTTTTTAACAATCCAGAACTCCTCAGCCTGAGATGTAATTACAGGCATTTGTTTTCCATATATAAAATATTCTTTAGGACTTTCAAACCCTGTTTAATTTTTTAAAAATCTGGTTTGTCTACTTACCTACATCAAAGTTATTGATTCTGAAAAAAAAGTATCAAAACTACAATTTTGAGAAAAACTAGTAAGACTAATAGGCTCTAATTTAAACTCCTTATGTCTTCATGAAATCAATATATTTTAATGAGGTCTATACAAACATGTTAGATTCATATAATTATTTCCAATTTGATGGGAAAAAAAACCCCAACCAAAACAAGTTGTTTCTGATATACTCCTGTAGTCAGAGCAAGCTTACAGAAACAATGTGTATAATGAGAACAATGTTTTGAAAGATGGTGTACATTTTTGGATGAGGAATTGTTGTCTCTCAAACAATACTTTTATGACTCCTTTGAACACAGAGGCTAATAGGGAAGGAAACTAAGAAAACACCCCACACACTACTCTCTGGCATGAATGGATTGTCAAAGAGGTTGAGTAGGAATTGCTAGGAATAGAGAGATCTAGACTCTTCAATTCTGGGAACAAAACATCCTCATGTATTGTGGAGCATTTATGACCTTGCTCAATGAAGTGTGGCCAGGTTATTGTAGCCTAGCTGTGCAGATACATACCTTCACTTTTTCCTCATTCTTTTTCCCAGACCTGAATCTTTTAAACATTACGAGTACTGCTTTAGGACACTGCATAGAAAGCTTGCACTATTGCTGCCTTTACTGATCCTGTGCTGATCATTTGGCAACTTTTTGCCAGGAGCAGGTGTAATCAGAAATCAGTAGAACACAGAAAAGGAAAATTTATGTTATGAGCTTTGACATTATACCAGGCAGTAATGCAAAACAATGTACGAATTTATACTATTTTTGAAGAGAAAGGAGTTCTGTTTCTTGGGTGGTTATTTTTTGTTGAGGCTTGTTCTATTTGGTTTTTTTCTTCTGTGAGAGTAGTATTGCAAAACCATGAGTAGCATCACCCTCCACCTTGCTCACTAAGACATGACTTACTGGTTGTGTTAACTAAAGAATGAAGGGAAAGATGGTGGGGGAAAGAGTGATGATGTAGAAGGCCATGTTGCCACATATTCAGAGAGGATTAGCTTTCTGCTGTGAGAGACCTGAGTAGACAAGCTAACATCTGATCTGAACCAGTCTCTGAAAGAATTTCTGTCCCTATGGGTTGTGTAGGGACTCTTGGTAACTAGCCACCTGACCTATGCAGCAACGTTAACTGAATGGTATATCTGATGGAGGAAGGGGAGCTATTGTACACAGGTAGGAAAGTTGTTGAGGGCAAGGAGGGAGCATGGGAGAGATAATTTAGTTCACTGGCATGCTGCTTTAAGGTATCTGTGTGGACCTTTACCTGCTTAGCAAGGCCAGGAAGTAAAACTTCAAAGGATAGGGAGGACTCATTAAAACTTACATGATGCAGTTTCCACTCCCTTAGCTTGTTCTTTCATGTTATGTATACATCTTAGACATGAGAAGGTCAGGGAAGGAAGGATGGGCTCTGTGTATAGACAAAAGCTTCAAGTACTTAACAGAGATATGGTAAGCTGGTGTTTCTCAGCTGAGGAAAGAGACATGAGAGGCTCAGAAATAATAGATTAGTGTCAGATGTTACAGCCAATATTAGTATCATTGGTTCATTCAACTTTTGGCTGCTAAATTCTTGCCTTTTCCTAGAGGGGAGGTGAGGTCAACTTTGTGCTTCTGACTGACAAAAGTCTAGCATACAGGACTTGTAAGACTGGTGTTCTTACAAAAAGATTAATCCATTTTTGTTCCTTTTGGGAGAGGTGACTCCTCGTGTAAGGCTTCTGAGATGTAGTTCACTATTAATGTCCAGATAAATCATTGAAATAGCTTGTTGGCTGGGCTCTGTGTGCCAGGAATAAATGAGAATTCCTTTTCCCACAGGAGCTGACTAAGCCCTCCTCTGATCCGTGAGTGGTCCCATGCAGAGAACTATCTGTGACCAAGTTACATGATGCAGGAGCATGTGTGACATCCTCCATAGTGCTAAGCAGAAGGTAGTTGCTCCCTCATCAGTGTATACATTCCTGTAAGTGCAACACTTTTCCAATTCTGGTGCCCCAGAGGGGCTTATTTGTATCATATGTGTCGGTCTTGACATTTTTTATATGTGAATTCTAGGGTCATGAAGATTTGCTATTTCTACACTTCTCTTGATTTGATTTGAGCCTTGACTGGTTGAGCATGTGTAGTGGGTCTGGCCACTGGTGCCCAGCCAGGGTAAACCCACCACAGTATGAGGGATACAGAGTATCTTTTAGATATTGTCCAAAATACAAGGAATTATCATTTTGTGTAGGATATCAAGCTGGATAGATCAATAGCTGGGTCTGGTGATGTAGGCTTTGTACTATCAACTGCTGAAGAGAAATCAATACAATTTTAGACTAGAGCAGGACTTAGTGACTTTCTGGGTATTTAGAGGAGTCATTGAATATATGAGCATGTTCTTTAGGGCTTTGTGTTATGAACAGTTAAATTGACTTCTGTGAACAAAGGCAGTAAAATAAGATGTCATCAATTTAAAAATGAAGATGTAAGGAGTAATGACTTGGGATTATTTGTTTTTAAAACTGTAGTTGATAGAATATATTAACTTCTTTGACAAAAGATGTATCTGTTATAATGTATTTTTTTAAATGTATTACATTTTAATTAACCTATTAAATTCTAAATCTACTATCTTCTCTACTATTTCTTCCCTATAAAATAGTTCTATGCTAGAAGAAGAAAATAAGCATTTAGTTTGGCAATGCAGTGGGTACACTAATTAATAGAATCCAAACCATAAGCCATCACTGCAAGCATGAAATGGATAATTTAATGGACTGAGTTTTATGCAATTCCTAATGAAAGTTGACCCCTCTGGTTAATCAGTATTCATAGTAACACTAAGTATTGCATAAAATTCTTTACCTGAAGCTGGCAAATAGACTGTGGTTAAACAAGGAGGGGGAAGAAAAGTAATAAAAGAGATCTCATAATAATAAAAAAGCCATCATAAAAGGCAATCATATGCATTTTTTCAGGTTAGTTATGTGATGCTATTCAATATGCTCTAGAGAAGAATCTGTTTCTAAAAGAATAAGGAAATCCACAATTACAAAGACATGTATGGTATTTTAATATAAGTGCTGTGAGTCATTAGTTCCTGGTTTATTAGATCCAATATAATTCTTCCACTTAGACTTCAACTAAACAGTTATTAGTTAAGCAAAGTGCCCTAATAGTGCTTCATATCCAAGGCATAACTTCATGCCAAAGGTATAACAAGTGAGATAAAACCAAAAAGGATTAAAAAATGATTTTCATTTTAAATACATTCAGTAATTTTTCATTTTAATTGACAAATATACTGAGTATTAAGGCAAGACATAATAGTCTTGCATTTGTAGAAACAGTGCAATAAGTATTGCTAGAAAGAAGTATCAAAACATTGAGGCAATGTTAAAAATGTAGGAGGCTGACCCCAAAATCATAAGATGGAAAAAATAATAAAGAGACTGAATCTGTGCTCCACTGAGGTGAAAAGAAATGTTACCAAAGACCTGAATTTACAGGGCTGATCTTAATTCCTTTAATACTTATGTACCTTTATTTAATTCTATATTACATCAAATTAATATCTTTCAGCTTTTCTCTCAACTATGAATGCTGGGAATTTGAGGATGCTTGTTTCTAAGGTTTGGGGTTTTTTTTATTATTTAAAGTTGAAGTATAAATCGTTGATTGCTTTAAGAAAATGTAGGGGCAAAATACCCTAGTGGCAACCATCATCCATATTCAGATGAGAAAACAGATTAAAATAAAGGCAGTTCTTTACTTCCTGATCATAGTAAGAAAGTCTGTGCTTTAAAAACACTGTAATAATACATGGGACAGATGCCTGATTTTATGAGTACAATCTTGGTCGATATTACTTGTGAGTAATGACATTGGTACACTGGTTCACATATGATCTGCACTTCACAATCTTTACGTACCATGATTTTCATTAATAGAAGAGGTACCTTTTTTATTAAAAAATAAAATAAAAATTAATTATACCTCATTTCAGGACTAAAAGTTCTGTATTTCTGAAGAACTTGATGAATTAACACTATCGTTATGCCTATGCATAATAAGCCTCTGAGTGCCCTGTAGCCATTTCTTAAAGGTAACTAATTCTTTTATCATATCTAATTATTTGTATTTTAAGAATAGGAAACATTCTTATTAGAAAAAATAACAAACCAAAACCCTCAGTGCAGTTTATTGTTACTACTTCTGAAATAACGCACAGAATTTACCCATGTAATTGCAGTACTGAAATAGTCCTGATGTATCTTTATTATTCTTCTTTGGGATTTTGAGGTTCAGCTCATATTTCATTCTTAATTTTATTTTATTTTTTTTTTGAGGAGAGGACATGCAAATAAAGAACTAGTTCTTGAGCTTCAGGGATTTGCAATTTTGCCTGCAAATAGCATTTATATTTCTGGGAGTTATTTTCTTTATATATAAAAATGTTTCAAAATTATTTACACTTACTGGAAATAAATTTAAAGTCTGAAAACTACTGATTTAAGGCTGTGCCATGAGCAGTCAATATCCAGTGCAGATAGAATTTGCAAATACTCTAGTTTCCTAATGCACTGCTATAGGAGGGAGGAATCTAATAGATATAATCCCTTTTACAACTGGATTTTCAAAGTCTGTTAAGACCAGGAGATAATAAAATTAAATTATTAAACACTAGCATTTAGTAGTGTCACAATCAAATGCTTCCTCTTATATTTCAAATAATACTCAGCACATTTGTGCCAAACAAATCTCCACAAATGATGGTCTTTGGGTAATTTAATCTTTCAAGTGATTTCTACAGGACAAAACAAAATGTGAGAAGACAAATTCTCTTCTTATTTACCCCACTGGGAATGAAACATCTCTGTTCATCTAATGGAGTCCACTGAAAGTAACTTTGTGCAAGCAAAGACAGATTTTGATCTCTCTGCCTCTCCATAATTCAGAGGCTACAATTAGGTAAGAAAGCTGTTGGGTCTGTTACTTAGGGTAGAAATTGCAGAGAGCTTCAATAGCATCACGTAGTTCCTGGAGCCTTATAATTGGAAAACAACTTACAGTAAATTTCAGTTCTCTCCTCCTTCTGTTTCATAAAGCTACTTATAAGTGGCTGTATAGACAAAAGACAAATGGGTCAGCATAACAGGGATTATGCTTTACCAATGCTATTTTATGTTAGCTTATTCCAATGTCTTTTGATGAAGGAAAGTCTCTATTTTAATTTTTAATTGTGTTTTTATGTATTTTTACTCTTATAAATAGCATGCTTAGCAGGTGAATGCCAGACAACTTCTTTAAAACAGTTTGGAATACACCCCTACAATTCAAGCCCTGGAAAATGGCACTTCTCTGTGTACAGGACTCTTAACAAATGGCTTGGTTCTCTGGGCTCCAACCTCCCTATTTCTGAACCATATCAATCCAGTATTTGCTAGCCCTTCCACTTTGAGGATCCAATTATGATTACTCTGGAACTGTCTTTAATACAAAAGTGAATGTAATTATGAGGGAATAAAACCAAAGAAACGACAAAAAAAACCCAAACAAACAAACAAAAAAGAAAACAAAACAAAAACAATACACAAAACAAAAACCAAAACCAAACAAAAGAGAGATTAGCAATTTTTTAAGAAAATGTCATCTGAAAACTGCCTATAGTTTCATATTCATCTGACGTACTGATTTTTTAAACTTCAATATTGTTTAAAATTTGCCCCAAAATGCTGAAAACTGATCAACCAGCCAACCAAAAAAACAACCAAAAAAACCCCAAACCACACAACATAATTTTACTCTCTCTGTCTGTATCAATCTTTACCTACAAATAGAGAAAAACAGACTACTTGTTCTTAGCCATGAGTCTTTTTTAGGTTCAGTATCAGCATTTGCTGACCAGCAGTGTAGACATCCTGTCACTAACTAGTTGGAGGCAGCTGAAGATATCCCAAACTAGAAATATTACCACTGTTTCCTGAGGAACCTGGTCAGTGTTTATTTAATTTAACATTATATTAACAGTTTCCTTTCACTAACTCCTCACAGGAATGCAGGATAAAATACTAAGGAATACAAAGGCAAATGACTGAAATACACACGTGTATGTTTGAGACACACATCCAAGCAAATGTTCCATTCCCCACAGCAACCTATGAAAGTACTTTCTTCTCAAAAAAAGGCATTTGTGGTGCCTTTTTATCACCACTTGGTGAGATAAAACAATCAGTGCATGGAACAGAAATGACAACAGTAGTACAGTGACAGAAATTTCATTTTAAGGCAATGGATATGTTTTCTCACATCTGTAAGGAAAAACAGACCCTCATGGTCTCCCTTAAGCAATGCACGGTGAAGAGGAACAAAGCCACATTCTTACAAGGAAATAGCTTGATACTAAACTATCTTGCTGACTTGTTAATTTGAGTATGACACTTCATCTGTCTCTGACTCACTTTTCCTATATGTATATAGGGATGATGAACTATTGAATCAGACCAGTATGAAATAACAGTGTAAACTACTTTTTTCAGGAAAGCATTTTCATTCCTGAACTTTCTTTCTATAAGAAAGAACTGTTAGTCCAGTAAATTAAAAAAGGATTACATTCTGCCACTGTATGAGTTCAGTAACAATTCTATAATTAAGACTGGTTGGTCCAAATATCTAAATACTGTGGACAAATTCTTAAATGGAAAATGCACTCTAGAATTAAAATGATTGTATTTTTTTTCCGTATTATTAGTCAATACAACAGTAAAACATGCTTAGGGAATTACGTGGAAGCTGCAAATCCAAAATATATGAACTTACGGTGCAAAGAGAAAGAAGTCGATGTACAGACTGAATTGCTGTGTTAGCTCCAGAGAAGATACACCACACCCTTGCACCTTGTTCATAGGCTTAAGAAGAAATCAATCCTGTTCCTCAGCTCTGCCACATAAAATAGGAATTTTTCTAAAAGATTTGAATATTTCCAGAATGTGAAGTTTGCTGTGGAATAAGTTTTGGCCTCTGACACAAGTTTAAATCCTAAACAGCAGCACTAAAATCATGACCAATATAGCTAGAACTGGAAATTGTGAGATGTGGTCACCAGGTACGTTTTCTGTTCAGACCCTTCATTATTGTTACACCACGCTTTCTTATAGTTTTGTTGACATAAATTCTTATAGTGATATCTCTTTTCCTGGCTCAATTTATTATATTCTGCCTTTGTGAGAGTTTTGTTGCTGTTGTTTATTTGCTTGTCTGTATTTGCTCTGGATTGCCAGAGACACTCATAAAAAAAGACTGTGGGGACCTTACAAAGCATCCCTTTTCTAACACATTCATCGTGAAAATGATTGAACTATCTAACAGAACACTCACCAGTGTAAAATAAATGGATGTACTATGAGAGCAAGAACTATTGTACATTCTGTCAGCTCATCACATCAAGTTGCTCTGTGTATTTGACATGTTGAGTGTTTTTGAAGTATATGTCTATCTGTATCAAATTACTTTACAAAACTGTATCATGAGAACATAACTGGATCTAAATTTATTATGTAAATAGATTTTTTTTTTTCATGAGGTGGGGGCATGGGAAATTCTCAGAAGGTGTGCTGTGAAATATCTCAATTGCAACTGAAATTCTTATGAAGACACAAAAATAAAGCATACTGGTTCTCCTATCTTATTATTTACAAGAAAAAGTTACTGCTGATTTCCAAGGACTAGATTATTCATATATTATGCCTGTTGTTTAATTATTGTATTTAATTAGGGCTTTTTTTTCTTATTCTGTAGTCCCAAATATATTCTTAAAATAGATTTTAAATATTTTTATTAAATTAAAATAAGGTTCTAAGGCAATCTCAAAGGAATGAGATTATCAAACATCTCACCTAGTATTGAAGAGGGTGAGATTAGCAATTTTATAAGAAAATGCTATCTGAAAACTGCTTATAGTTTCATATTCATCTGATGTACTGATTTTTTTAACTTCAATATTGCTTAAAATTTGCCCCTAAATACTGAAAAGTGATCTCTAAAAGGGCTGAATATTTTGAACAAAAAAGATCTTGTAACAGACCTTTTAAGAATCTCAAGTTGGTTTTTTTTCTTTTCTTTTTGAATGTATGAGTTGAATTAGTGACTTATTCATGGTGACTATATGCTACTGCCATCATATCTAATGATCAGCAGACAGAGAAAATATAATACTGAATTATGATCTGATGTGTTATAGGGGCCTTTCTTCATGTATTGTTCTGCAGTATGTGCAGAATTTGATTAAATGAGGGGGTTTTTTTGGTGATGGTGATGATGGTGTTGTTTTTTTTCTAACTAAAATTGAGGCATACTTTTAAATTTCTCTTCAGAATAGTGAAGGACCATGTCACTAATTCCTTGTGATTTTCATGGAAATTATGCATTGATACAGCATAGATCTCTCAGATCTCCCATTAATAGAAACCACACATTACATTGCTTTACAAATAAGCTGCCTTTAACCATATCAAGCTCTCTTTCATTGTGATTTCTGAAAATAGAGGTTTCTTGGTTTCATACTCTAAGAAAGGTTCAAAAAAAAAAAAAAAGAAGAGAAAAGGAATAAAGATACTAAAAATAATTACAAAATCCTCATGCTTTAGGGAGGTATTGTTCTCAGAATATTAATATGAAAACTTTATTTAATTAAGATTTTTAAGTACTTAATGTTATTGCACGTCAAACTAAAAAACTGCTTTAGTTCAGATTAAAAGCAGCATAGGCTTGCACACAGATCTAATAGATCATACTGCACAACATGAAACTTCTTAAAAATTACAAGAATATTTGATGTTATATCACCTTTAAACAGCTCCAACCTAAACAATTTATTAATCTGTGTATGTCACTAGCTATTCACTATAAATGTATTTTTGAGACATTTATTTAGATTTTAAAAAATAATACAAAATTCCAAAATTCTACTGAGTATCCCAAACCCCGAGGATATAGATATAGGGGAAATTACTCCAAATTTATGGTAACCATTTTCTTCTAAAAAGCTGTAACTTACATTTAAAAGTATTTCTTTTGAGGGGCAAATAAATCCTATCTGTGTGCATTCTTATTTATACTGTTGGTGATTTATCATCTTGTATTATCCTTAAATCATAGCTATTAGGGTTAGGAATGACCTGTTGGGTCATCTGACCCATCTTCATATAACAGTAGGATTGCACTTAGAATTTGTGTTTTTATTGGTTCCCCCAGTACACCCCCATCTGTGGTATGCCTTGCATGTTTTCAGTGATAATAGCTTTTTTGGCAGGTTATTCCACTACCTAATTGACCTCACTGTTACAAAGTGCTTTTTACTTTTTGTCCTCCATTTTCTTAATTTTAAGCCATTACTTCTTTTACCTACAATGACAAATTAAACTAAACCAGATCTTTTTTTTTTTTTCTTTCTGGTAATTCCTGGAAGGTAATTACAGATATTTGTCTTGTCACCTCTTACTGGTCTTCTCTGTAGGCTGTACAAGTCCAGTGCTCTTAATCTCTTTTCATGGTTCATGTTTTGTAAACCTTTCAGCACTTCCATTGCATTTGTCTCTGCCATAATTATGTTATTTTTTACAGCACAGAGACCACAAATACAGTGCTCCAAAAGCACCTTTATCAATTTTGTGTTATATTTATACAAAGAAAAAATAGATTTGCAATTACTGACATGCATTAAGGTTTTAAACCGTTTAAAAAGTATTAGAAAGTGACCAGTTCAAGATTTATTGAAGGCCTATGTTTGTTGTCACCTTATTTTTAATAGGATAGAAATTAAAGCAATGGAGAATAATGCTCTTGGTTTCAGTAGTATCTCACTATCTAACCCTTGTTGAAGGTGCTGCTCTACAAACTGAAGAGTTTGGTTGTAAACTCTTAAAAACCAACAAACAGTAAGAAAAAGGTTTTTTGTCATAATATAGTTCCTTTGATACAGCTAATCTTTTCTCATTGATAGCTAGTGTGTAAACCTCCTTACCCATTATGCCATGAAAGGACAGAATATGGGGGTTATATTTTCCCTTTTCCAGTCAGTGGGGACTTCACTGGACTGCCATGACTTTTGGAATATAATAG
>WTSP01028041.1:0-16068 GCA_025331215.1 Actenoides lindsayi | reverse complement strand
AGAGGAGAGAGGAGAGAGGAGAGAGGAGAGAGGAGAGAGGAGAGAGGAGAGAGGAGAGAGGAGAGAGGAGAGAGGAGGAGAGGAATTCTAGTTCCAGACAGTAACTATATCCATACACTCTGGAATTTGTGAGCTACAGGTGTGTAACCTATCCAAGATTCACACCTTCTATGTGCTTCAAAAGAGGGCAGGCTAAGTAAGAAAGGGTGCCTTTCATCCAAGAAGATAAAAAAGGAAAAATATAAGTTCTTGAAAGGTATGTATTTTTTTAAGATGAAAAACATGCTATTAATGATGGCTGTTGCTTTTGCAGATTTCCTTTTTTCTGGTTTTTGCTTCAATCAGTGATTCCTAGAGTCAGTAACAAGAGTTCTCTCCTCAAGTTTTTCTTAGATACACATATATTTTAGGATAGAAAATTACTTAATTTGCTTTAACATTAAATCAGCTCATTTTGGGGTAATACTTAAGTCATAGAAAATGTAGAAACAAAATCTGTGTTTTAAAGGAAGACTTCCTTGCCAGTCAAAACCTAAAAGAAGGGAGAATCCCTTTCCCCTCAAGTCCCCCAAACTAATGGTTGGGGCAATCATTTTGACCATAGGAGACGGTTAAAAATATAACCTCTTTGTAATTTACAGGAGGGATTTGAACCAAAGCCTCCCTTTCACTGAAAAGAGAGTGCCTTTTTCCAGACAGACCCTTATTCAACAAGTGTTGTTTTGTCCACCCACCACTATGTTTTCTTTCACAAATCAGCTGTCCATCTGTGGCCAGTTGTCAAATGACAGCATTGTCTGCGCTTTGCCAAGTAGAAACCAAATGTTACAGCCATTATGGCCAATTATCTTTACTTCCTCTATGAATGTGTGATAGTCTTATCAATCCTTTCTAATTTATAATTCTAGATAAATAAGCCAAGGAGATCTATTACAAATTATCCATGTTATTATCTGTTATGAAAAAAAAAAATAATTCTAAGTTGGTCCTGTGTCCAAGGACCCCAATACCCAAGAGTGGGAGACATGTGACCAGGACCCAACAGCTTCAATGCATCTGTGCATCCTGTGTGCTCAGCACACAGCACTCCCTTATCTGAGGACAGAGAGGACCTGTGCTCCATGAGGCCTCTGAATGTACTCTGCTTCTCCATGTACACAAATGCACATTATTTCCCATACTAGGCCATTCCAAATATTGTCCTACTGGAAATGATATGGCTAATTGTTTCTGACGCTGTAGGACCTTACATATTTTACATTGGTTTCTCCTAAACAAGGAATATCTATATCAAAAGCTGTGGCTCTGCACTCATTTCTTCACATAAGACCCCATTCAGTCTTTCCTTCTGGACTAACTTCCACTGTGGAGTCTTTAAGGATGAAACCACTTTTGAAAGTATTTTTCAGGGTATTTACTGCTATTTCGTATTTTTAGGGTTCCAAATTCAGTACTATTTTTTTTTTTTTTCTTGATCCCCGTACTTTTCTAAATAAAGACGGCATATAGTAAGGGACAGTCCAGAGAGGTCTGTTTATTTTTTGTGTTGATTACACATTTCAACCTGCAGAACCTCAATAGTGAGGAACAAAGGCTAAGTTGGGGTGTTTCTCAAACCCTGTGCCAGCCCCTCAAGGAACAGACTTCGAAAATTTTTAGAAAGAGTCTTCAGAAGTTTCTATTTTAATGGCCTAGAAAATTTACAAGCATTTATTGAAAAGCTTTAGGTTCTTTCATCCATGTCTGCTAGCTAATAAAATGTGAGTTTGAAGAAATTTGGAGTTTTCTTTTTTTATCATCTGCTCCTTTGGCTCCAAATCCTCAGAATTCTTGAAATTAACAGGAATGATAAACAAAACAATTGCTTAAGAGTATCTCAAGGAAAGGATATAATGGGGGGTGAGGGGGAAGAAGGAAAAAAAAAACCATGAGAGTAATCTAAAATCTAAAATGTATCAATTAATCACAGCAGCTTATATCTATCCAAACACCACACAGATAGTGATGTTTGACTTAACAAGTATTGTCAATATTTTAGTGAATTTTGTATTCTTAAATGGACCTTACTGCAATTTTGAAATGTTTTGATAGAGCCCACAAAAGGAAAACCAGCTATATTTATGCATAGTGATCAAACTCTTCCAAATTATTTCCCCCTCCATGTGGTAAGTAATCACCTGTTAGCTTAGCTAGTTATAGTTATGTAGCAATGCAGACATAGCATTTTATCTAGAGAAAAATAATGAAGTGCAATGGTTAAAAAGAAAACAAGCTAAACAAAACTATTGTCGTGACATATGCAAAATTGTGTAAGTACTACAAATGACTAAAAAATGTTTTAGTTATATTGAATTCTGAGTCTAAAACAAGCATGGTGCCACTGATCATTTGTAATTTGAGTTAACTGACATCTGTTGATTCTTAGCTTATTAGTATGCTGTATATGAAAAGAACTAGATGGACAGATTTGTTTATTTGTTAGAGAAGCTTACACATGCACAGAGTGAAATGGACAGGCTGCAAGAGCACCTGGTTGTTTGCTAAACAGAATAATTAAGAACCTGTAGGCTCCCAAAAGAATGCAAGTATTATCTTTAGGTCTATCTTCCTTAAGAAACAAAATGTAGGTGGACTGTTGAGGGGGTTTTTTGCATTTTGGTAACATGGATGTAATCTACAGTAAAAGCTTTAAATATAAAACATGTCATCATAATAGGATGGGACAGAATTAATTTTAAAAGTATAACCCTGTTTCTGATATTTGTGATTTTATATTTTTGCAATCTTGATTACATATTTTAAGAGCTGGCTTTTCACATGCACTATCTCAGATTTAAATACATACCTCCTGAGTTTGTTTTTTTTTTTCATAGAAGTATATTTATGCCTCTCCTCAGTCACCACTGTTTGCATCTGAACAGTGGACTTTCAGCTTTATAGCATAAATCTCTTCCACTAGAGCTATACTGTTATAATTATCACAGATGGCAACAGAAATAAGTGGCTATCTCGGTGGACCAGGTGCTTGAGAAAGATACATAGCACAATACACCAGTGGATTACATGTTTATGAGTAAACACATTTCACAGAGAACATAGATGACTACTTAGATGAAGGAGTCCCTTTCTTGAAGGCATCGTGTCTAATTGATTGAGACATGAATTATGGATCCACTATGTTACTGATTACAGCAGCCTCTATTTTAAGGGGAAGAAGTTTTAGCTTATAAAGGCAGTGAAATGTAAAATGAACAAAAATTACCTGTGAAAAGTGATTCTTCATTTTGGTCCTTTAATAGTGAAACCTTATAAATTCATTGTTGGCTTTCAACCTTGCGTACCTACAACAAAGTATATGTAGAAAGGATTCAATATATTTGTAATAACACAGATATTTCAGCAGGAATTCTGTCTCTTTCTTGAATAGAGGTTCACTCAGAAAAATAGACATATTCTTATATGTATGTGAAATACTCTAAAATTTCCCTTCTATCATTCCTCAACTCTTCTAAGACGTAAAGTGATACATGAGGTTTCAGAGAACAAATTTCACAAAACATATTTCCCAAGCAACATGACTACATTAACAAAACTCAGATGCCTCCTACTTATTATTTCTCTGCCAGACAGTGATAAGCATACTACGTAATACATTTTTTAATCTCAAAATTAATTTCATAAGAGAGGAAATGCCAAATGGAAATGTGCATACAAAAGAGCTTTTTTATGCTCATTAATACCTAAATTACAACTGATAACATCTCCTGCAAGTAGCTCAATCTGGAAGTGTAGTATCATTTGGTAAGGTACTGTGCCTTTCTTACCTAATATATTTCCCCTGGAAGAAAATAACTACTGCTGGGTTTTTTTTTTTTCTCCAAGTATGAGAAATTACAAGAACAATTTGGTAAAAAAATAAATAAATGTGTGAAATGTTTTGGTCCTAGTCTCCCTAAAATTGTGAGTCAGAGAATAAATATTTTACCTATTATAGCTAAAACCTAGAAAATGATCGTCCACTATTGTTTGTTGAGATTTTAAAGTAGTTTATGTTATTGTGTAACTGTTACCTTTAAATAGTGTGGAACACTGTGCTGTTGTGTTTCCTCATTATGAGTTCAAGTCTTAATAACTGAACTGGCGTTTATTGTAAAATTTTGGGAAGATAAGATTAATAATGACTGCAACACCTTCCCATAATCTTCTGCTCCTGCATGTTGCCTGATGTTTAGTAACACTTGGGGTGGTTTATAGTAGCCGCTTCTTAACAAAATGATGCCATGGAAGGCTTTAGAGGCTGTGGAAGTATAACACAATACTAGAGCTTTGCATTTGTGTGGTTTTTTTATATCCTTCCTGTCACACAAAGGCAAAGAGAGCAAATAGATCTATCATCAGTGGCTCCTCATGGGCCCTTTGAAAGCAGTGAGTTCTTATGCTGTTCTAGAAGTGGTTAGGCAACAGTGCATGACAGGACTTGGACTCCCATAGTTTCTTCATGCTTGTGACAGTTTTGTTGTAGTTTAATAAGGATTTACATGTGTCACTTGAAGTCAGATTGCTAAACTATTGAAAACCATATGATACCTACCTGTTTTTAATGTGAAAAGAGCAGGTCTAGTCTCAGGTCTAGAAAAACACAGTATTCTCTTATTCTCTGAAGCATCCTCCTTGTTTCTGTGATAAGCCTGTGTCTGAATTTACTTTTCTTGATTTTCCCTTGGGACTACTGCTATATTTTTCTTGATTAATGATTTTCTCTCAGCACAAGACTTTCAGATATTCTACTTTCATTCAGTTTTTTCTTAACTTCACTACAGATTACAGGATTAACACTTCACTCTATTGCAGAAATGTTAAATGTTAAATACTCCTGCCAGGGTATACCTTTGAAAAGAACCAACTCTGACAATCCAAAACTTAAAACACTTTAAGCCAGGACATAAACCGGCATAAGTGATCATAGATTTAATGATAATGTAGGTGTACTATTTTATTACACCTCAAAATCTTGTTTTCTGCCTTTTCATTTTCAGCCTTTGTAGCTGTGGATCAGGTATTACCCTGTAGCCTGTGGAGGACCACACAGCTGAGCAGATTTGCTCTGAAGTTACAACCTGTGAAAAGGAGTCACATTGAAACAGGGAAAAAGTGTGAAGAGGAAGGAGAAGCAGAGATGAACAATTGTGGACTGACCACAGTCCCCTGTTCCCTATCTGCCTGTGTTACTGTGGGTGTTACGGGGTAGGTGGAGAAGTTGGGAATGAAAGAGTGACGTTGAAACTGGGAAGGGGGGGCGGGGCAAGGAGAGAAAGTTAGTTTTTGGCTATGTTTCTTACCAGCCAATCAAACTGGGAATACATTAAGTTAATTTTCCTCAGGTCAAGTCCATATCTTGACCCATGAGATTTTCCATCATATTTTCTCCCATTCCTATTTTCTTCTCCTGTTGAGGAGAAAGAGTGGAGAGCAATTGGATGGGCATCCATCCCCTAGACAGGGACAAGCCACCGCAGTTCCTGCCTGAATGCTGTGTCTTCTAGATCCCAGTATTTATGTTATTTCTATTGTTTGAAATTAGGAAAAACTTTTGTTCAAGGAACAGTTGAAAATAAGCAAAATACGATACATTAACCTCATAATAACTCAATATATAATCATCTCCTATTGATTATCTGTAACTAGAGAGAGTAATATCTAAATCTTAAAGGAAAAAATAGTTAGACAATAGTGTTCAAGTGCTTTTTGTTCTTCTAGGAATAAAGTAGACTTAGTTAAAAACAAAACAACAAAACCAGAAAGAATGCTAGAATAACTAGGCTGTCATTAAAAGCAGCGCTTAGTAGATGGTGAAGAAATCAAACAACAAAAAAACAAAGCCCCAAGAAAGTATGTAAGGCCAATAAAAGACTCTTTATTCCAATTAAACTGAGATATTTCAAGACATTATCTGGCATTTAAGAGTCAATTACTGACAGATTTGCTTACATACTGCAAGGAAACCGTTAATTTAGGGGCAGGAAAATGAGTTTTTTTGTTATCTGCACTTCAAGGATAGCTTCTCTCATGATAGTGATGAATATTTGTGTGCCACTGAGTAAACAAAAAAGAACAGTCAAGAATAACAAAACCAAAACATGAGACAAGGGAAATAAAACAAATATCATGTATAAGGGGCAAACACCTGTGAAACAGGATACCATGTGCTTAGATAGTATGTGAGGCTGCCTAATCAATGTAACCATGAAATATACAGAAAATTAAATGCACAAATACCATCTAATAGAAGTTTAAAATGTATTATATAGTTCTATTTTCTCTTGATATTTTTATCATTATAGTTATAGAATTATGTATGTAAACTATCTCTACCTAGAGACTCCTTTTATCATGTCTTCCAATAGATCATTGCTAGCATGATGCTTACATTAATTTACATTTGTTTCCTCCACTCCATTGCCAGTAAAACCAATTTTTGAATTTACTTTTATTCTAATTTCCCATAAAAAGATACATTTCTCTTCCCTCTTCATAAGAACCCTTGCTGTTATTAAACCTTCTTTTGTTTCAAATAAACAAATAAAATGACCCTTACTTAAGCTAAAATGATGGAACATCATCTCACCAATCTGAAACAAAACCTTGATGAATGTCAACAGATCAAGAAAGATGTATTGTGGTTGTGTTTAAAGGAAGTAGAATACAAAGGCATAGGGCCAAATATGTCTCTGAGGGCTTCTTTATAATGAGATAAGGAATCTGAACAGTGATTACAGTAATTCAGATAAAAATACTTTGCAGGATTCCAGGAAGTTTACATAAACTGCATTAGCAATAGCAATTAAAATTCAAAATGATACCATCCACTATTTAGTTCTCTCATAATTTGCCTTACCCAAAACTTTTAGTAAAAATCAAAGAGATACTCTGCAAGTGTTTAGTGGCTATCCTGGTCTCCCTCAGCTTTAAAAGACACTGAAACTATAGCATTCTGTCTTCTTGTCTTTGCAGCATAAATAAATACAATGTTTTGCAGTTCCAAAATGTTCCACAGCAAGAGTCTATCAATACCCAAGTACCTTATCATTATGTGTTCCTGATATGGATGGCATGCCATGGTTCACTTATATTTTCATTCTTCCCATCTTTCTATACCCTGTTAGCCAGTTACGCTTCAGTACAGCAAGACAATATAGAATAAACAGTCTGGTTTTGGTGTGACTTAAACCTCTGGTATTGGTCTGAAGATTACTTTCTTCTTTTCGGTTGGATGTGCCTGAAGGTAGCCAGTTATAATTTTAGGTAATAGTCTGCTACTGAAAGAGGACAATAAGTAACATTAAATTGCCACACTTCCGAATTTTTACTGTAAGGGAAAACAATCATGAAGCTGCAATTACATGCAAGTCTCAGCAAATGTCTATTTTCTCAGAGGGTGTATTTCCTGCTTCTTCAAAATAACTCCTGGATGTTGCAGAAAAACAACAAATAAAGAAGTGTTGCTGAATAAGCAAATTGCTGACATTTATGGAAATACACGAAACTGAATGTGTGCAAAAGATCTAAGTTACTTGCAGTTTACTTTTTGTGATAGTTAAATTAATTTGCATTAATACTGAAAAAAAAAAAGAAAAAAAAAGAAAATGTCTTTCAGAGATAAAAAGAAGAAAGTTTGAGAGAGAGATTTATATTTTCAACTTGCTCCATATATGTTAAAAAAACAGCAGCCCAAACACTGTAACCTATTGCTGTTCTGCACTGTCTTGCTATAGGTCTTTTCTTCCATCCAGATGAAACTACTGAAACCAAGGGAAAACTCACCCTTGCTTAAATTCTGTAACCCAAAAAAGGATCAAAAACCCCACACAACAGAACTAACCAGAAAAATTCACAGATAGTACAGGCTTGCTTAATCCATTAGTCACAGTGACAAAAAGTATGACAAAAGTTTTTCTGACAATTTTTTTTCATTAAACTGGTAGCTTGGCTTCAGGTTGCTGAAAGTGAATTTTAAGTAACAGTCTCTGGGAACACACAGGAAAAAGTGGAAGAAATAAAGGGAAAAAAAATTAACAATGGACTTTTGTGGATTTAAAAAGCCTTTCTCTTTGCTATTACTCATGTGGGGGTTAACCACTCCTTACCTGGTCACCTAGAAGCTGTAAATTGGCAGCATTAATAGAATCTAACACTGACTTAAGTGATCAGCAGGCAGGTAAAGAAAAAATCTACCTCTCATCTTTGGTCATCTTCTGTCACTACAGATCTCACTGTACTGGCTTTGTTCAAGGACCAAGACTCATATTTCTCTGACTCACTTTTTTTCGTATCAGTGATCTTCTCCAGTATGTTTTATTCAGGTTATGAGTTAGTATTACCAGACTTCACTGGTTAGGAGTTATAGGCAAAATACCTTGTTATCCCGTCTTTCATTTTTTATTGAGTAAGAATATGTTGGAAGAGAGACATATTCTGTATGTCTGTTTGGCTTTAGGAATTCCAAATAAAACTCAAAGGCCAGATGCAAAATAAGATTATTTCTTAGTAGCTTTAGTCATTATTTTAGGTCTAAAAGTATTACAGAACAAAAAGAATAATGCTCACTACAAAAAAAAAAACAACCCAACAAACAAAACAAACAACAAACCAAACCAACCAACCAAAAAACACCAAAAAACCCAAAACCAACCCCAATATCATACTTATCTCATTATAAGAATTACTGAATGTAGAACTAATATAAATGCATGTTTTTGTTTCTCAGTATGTTTTTTGTACCTTGCCTTCTTTTCTTCTATACTAGATTTTCTTTTTTTCAAGATCTTCTCCTTCTCTCATCCCCTCACTGACTGCAGTAGAATCCTTTTGTCTATGTAGGTTTTCTCAGTTTGATTGGTCTGATTTTTACACCTGTCTGGGATTGTTGCCTTTCCTCACAGAGCCCTTGCAGAGCATGCTCAGACAGCAGTTTCTGTCTGTGAGCCTTTTCCCATAATCTCTAGTCTCTAATAGCAGGTAGTACCTTCTTAAGGATTAGATGAAGAAATGATTGTAAGCGGGGGAATAGTATTTTACTTCTCCTTGGGGCATGATTGCTATGATTAGCTAGGTCTGCTCAAATGTTCAAGTGCATGATGCATCTGTTGCCGGAAAAAAAAAACCAAAACAAAAAACTGTACAACCCTGGCTGCCCTTTGGCAAAACAACAAAAACAGTAAAAAGTTCTGTAATTGTCAAGATGAGGTGTGGAGGTGTCTCACTCTCCATTCACAAACCACTACATGAGGCTTGAAATCAAGTGTATGAGAATCTTTACAACTGTGTGTGTTTGTGGGGGTTGTGTGTGTAGTATTTGTGCGCCTCTATCTCTGTCTGAGACGATTTGTAAAGTAGCCCTTTGTAAAGTGTACTTGCTAGGTGTTCTGTAGACACTGGCTGGCAAGATACAGCTACAGCAAGCATTATGTTTGAAAGGCTGAACAATCCATATAACAACTGAGTTAACTGTTAATAAATAAATAGTATTATATAGGTTTTCTTTAGTTTTGGAAACAGAAAGATAATATCTTTAAGCATGGGCTTCTACTAATATGTATTTTGATCTAATTACATAAATTATATTACTCTATGCAACATGTAAAGGAGCAGCATCAGTTACTGCTGGTATCAATCATCAATGGCATGAAATTTAACAAGAACAAATGCACCTGGGATGGAGTAATGCAGGGCACAAGGCTAAACTGGGAGAAGAGTGGCTGGAGAGCACCCCTGCAGAAAGGGATCTGGGGGTGCTGGTTGACAGGAGGCTCAGTGTGAGTCAGCAGTGTGCCCTGGCAAGCAAGGGGGCAAACTACAGCCTGGAGTAAGCAGATGGACAAAAGAAGTGATTATTCCACTGTATTCAGCATCGGTGTGGCCTCACCTTGAGTACTGTGTGCAGTTCTGGACCCCACAATTTAAGGAAAATGATAAGGTACTCAAATGCAACTCAAAGGCCAAATCATACATGCCTTTATCTTGTTGCCCCAATGCACTTAGGTATGCGTATACAAAAATGCACAAGAAAATTTTATTGTTGGCAAAAAAAAGCTGACATAAGTCCATTATGTTGTGATTATCTAGGTTCCAAAATATAAAGAACATTTTTCTAAGAGCTTTAAGTCTATTGTTCATTTCAAGCAGCATGGAATTGCTTTTCTGTTTACCACATTAAATTCTGACTGCATCTTAATATCAACTTTTTGCTCCTGAGATTAAAATTTTTCTCCTGAATGATTCTCAGTTACTAATTTGGTCATGGTTAGAATCCAACTGGGCTCCTTTGGAAAAAATGAAGAATAAATTAAGGTAGAAAGCTGAAAGGTGTTGCTCTTTCTACAAGAGCCTTTGATGAGGAAAAAATAATAATTTTATTTTAAGTGAGTTTAATCATGGTTAAATAATGCTGGACCACCAGAATATTTGTTTAATTGAATAGAGACATAGAATGTAGCAGAGGTAATTTGTCAGGCTAAGGAAATTTAGGTGTGATTCAATTTTCTTCACACACAAAAATCTACCCTACATCCTCTGCACTGAATGTTAAGCACATTATTTATCCTCTTGGCATTAGTGTTATCTGTATTATCATGTGAACTAAGTCAATAAAATCTGCTGTTTAGATAATTTCACAGGAAGAAATTAGGTTCTGCAAGAAGGATGATTATTCTTATTTTTCTTTTTCTTTGTCTTTCATGGATACTGCACCACTCGAAGGTAAATTTGTTTTCATGTGTTAGATTACTATTGAACTTCTTTAAAAAAAGTCTAACCTTTGCAAAGTATGAAAGTCCCGGTGATGGAACCTAAAGCTAAAATCATTGAAAGAAGTTTAGGAACAAATTTAAAACTCCACATTTTTATTAGAATAAAACTGGATTAACTTTCTAAGCTGGTCTGAAATGTGATCAAAGTGTTGCTGAATTCTAAATACATACTCACTCTCTAAAATTTATCCAAAAAGATCATATATAATGCTAGAAGATATCAGTAACAGAAAGCTCATTTTGGCATACCCTGTTGAGAGACTAAAAAGTAAATGCCACTGAAGCTAAATTCTTCAGATCTAGAAGTAGCTCTGGCTAGTTATGGCTGAAAAATTTGGCTAAAACAGAGCGAAGAAGCTTGTACTATGAGGACAGCAACTTCAGATTATGGTGCTGTCATAGTGGCCCCGCTGAAGGAGGGCAGTGAGATCCAGGGCCCCGGCCACCCCCTCTTGGAGAACACCCTCAAAGGCCAGGGGCAGTCAGGACCTTGCCCGGCACCAGCCCAGGCCTGTCCTGCCCCAGAGGCCGTGCCCCATATCACAGAGTCCCAGGCTCAGTGGTGGTGATAGCAATGGAAAGGGCAACCACTATGGTGACGGCAACGGCAATGGCAATGGTGACGGCGACTGTGATGGCGATGGCAACCGCAACCAGAACCGCAACAGCAACAGGAACAGCAATGGTGATGGCCACTGAGATGGCTACTGCGATGGCTACTGGGATTGGGGTCCCTCTACAGGAGGGGGCAGTGAGCTCTGCACAGGGTGTTCAGGGCCTTCCTCTGCACCTCCTGCAGAGGGGGACCCCAGCAATAAATCCCACCCATGCCAAGACAGAAGCTGGAGCCTCTCCTTGCTCCCGTGTCACCACGGGAGGAGAAGGCTCCAGCTCCTGGCCTTGAAGAGCGGGCGCCTGCCCCACACCAGCTCCCTCCTTTCTGTTATTCGAGAAATTATAATTGGATTAAGACAAGGTTAGCTAGAACCTGAGCATTTAAGCAGTTATTTCTCTGGCAAGAAGAAGCAGATAGATAGTTTTACAGAAGGAATCAAGAGAAGCCAGCAGCGCTAGTCAACTTTTCCTGCATCTTAAAACTTTTGCTTTGACTCCTCTTCTCTGCTGCAGTACATTTTTCACCCAAGTGGGTCTCATTCTAGACATAGGTCAATTCAGGTTAGACATTAGGAAGAATTTCTTCACTATGAAGGTGGTGAGACGCTGGAACAGGATGCCCAGAGATGTGGTGGAAGCCCCATCCTTGGAAGTTTATAAGACTAGGCTGGATGGGGCTCTGAGCAACCTGATCTAGTGGGAGGTGTCCCTACCATTGGCAGGGGGGTTGGAACGAGATGATCTTTAAGGTCCCTTCCAACCCTGACAATTCTATGATTCTACGATTCTATGATACTTCATGAGACCAACATAGCCACTCAAAGCTAAACTCAGTGCTTGTTTTTGTTCTCTGACAAAGTTCAGTGGTAACTGTATTACCCTTTTCTCATGGTTCCTTTGCCTCATGAAAATATAGCATGAAGGCCTAATCAATATAGAAGGAGTTCTTTAAGTACTCATCTTACCAGTATATACCTAGAAGTGTGTAAAGGAAGAAAAAGAAGCAAACTGTAGTCATCATTACATGCCTCTAAATGTGTAACAAGAGTTAGCTTCTCCTCTTCCCTGTTTGGGAAGACTTCAGTCTAGGATTTTCCTTAGTTAGGTCTATGCTAGCTTCATCAGTTCACCACAGCCAATACTGCACCATTAAAAATTACTTTTTAAGCATTAAAATAGGAGCAGAAATATAAGAAAGGTTTTTCAACCAAAAAGTGCAAGATTATGTAACTTCTCGCATATAAGATTTATCACAGATTCCACATACAACAAGCTTTCATGAATCTTCTTACTTCTTTGTCTTTTTTAATCTAATTCATCCTAAGAGTAGAGATACTGCTTCAGCAGCAGGTTGTCTCCTATAACTTTGTTGTCTTTACAATCCCCTCAGCAGTTCTGCAAAATATATGATATGGAATTATTTTCATTCCAGAGGCATTCATACAAATATTTTCCTCTTTTGATCAATAAAAAATTTTGAAGTCAGTATAGCTACTCTAAATCTATGTGGACATAGTAAAGAATATAATTTGGCACATTGTCTAGATACATGTAATACTTTTTATAATGCTTAGTAAAAAGATCTTAGTACCCCAAGGATATTCTAAATAGACTGACAAAACAAGGATTCCACTAAATATATTACGTGAGAGGGATGATCAGAAGTGGAAACTGTTGAACATGTAATAAACGTTAGACCTATCTATTGTATTGATTTACTTGTAATTCTAGAGCTAAAATAGCCAATCCTTCTAGTGACTAATAAACAGCTGGGGGGGGAAGGACCTGAAAAATACATAGATAACTGATGAGGAAAAAAAAGAAGTCATGCATGCTTTAAAAATTGTACTTCGTTTTCATTGTTTAAAGGACTGTGAAGGTAAGGAGTTCTGTCTAGAAGAGCAGAAAATGTGATTATATAAAGGATTGGAAATGAAGTCTTGTGTTTAGGGAGAAGCCTAGAATGGGACACCAAAGTGAGTATAAAAGGATTTAAGTAATAACTATAAGTTATTTAAGTAATAACTGACATGATGGACACAGAAGGAGAAAGCCTTTGGTCAGGAATAAGGGGTCAGGAATTACAAACGAGGAAAGAAGGTGAACTAGAGCCAAAGGAGGGAGTAGTTGAAGTATTAAGACGAAAGGAGTAAAGTACATGATAGACATGTCAGTGCCCTTGTTATGCCTCAGTTATTTCCTGAATGACTACTCCTTCCTGAAAACACAAATTAAATGGAAAGGCTAGATTTTGGAGATGTTTGAATGGAAAAATGGCAGGATTTAGTAACAGGCTGAATGTGAGAGATAAAGGACAGAAAAGTGTCTAGTATAATAGTAAGTTACCTGTTTAGGGGATGAGAGGGATTACAGGCTTATGTGCAATGATGGGAAAGGATGCCAAGGTGAGGACACAAGTGAAATGGTTATTATTTGCTTCCATCCTCCAAAAGGTCTTCATTTCTGATACACTGGCATGAAAAATCCACAGCGGTTTTCAGAGCTGAAATTCAAGATGTGACAAGCATTGAACAAATACAAAATGAGAGAGGATGTTCAGAACTTACGTATAAACATTTTATTTTGGTTATGTGTAAGCTGTCTTACATGACAATAGGAGGGATTAAATTACCTGATCATAGACACTAATAGATATCAGACAACTTTCCTTTACATTACAGGCTTGATTACAAGGTGTTGATTAAAGCAACATGAACGTGTTTAAAAACAAACTTAAACAATGATGAAACAGTGGAACAATAGCGCAGCTATTTTAAAAACCACACATGTAGAATCCTTTTTCTTCATGTTTCATGTTCATTATTTTCTACCCTTTTCATGTAAGAACTCTGGATCTTAGAAGCAGAAGAAAGTACTTAAAGCAGTGTACCATCACCTTCATTCCATGAGAGGTCTAAATCTTAATTGCAGTGCATCAGATCAATTATAGTAGATAATGGCAAAATCCCATAGTTCTTCTGAATAGTTTTTCTTTGTTATTGTTGTTGAATTTAGCCTTTTATGGTTCCTATTCTCTCCTGTTAATTGGATCAAGTCAGATTTCATTCCACTGAGACTGCAGCGCTAGTGTCAGCACCCTATAAGCTCTTAAATCCTTCTGAAACCTTCAGTTGCTTTTCTATGTGGCAGAGCCTCTTTCTGGAGTCTATCACTCTGCAAAATATGTGCTGGGTTTTGATCAAAGCTGTCTTCTTGCCTTCTGTAAATTATTATGCATATATGTTGGATGCATGTGTAAAACCAGTCTTGTAGGGAAAAGGATATTCCCTTGACTATATGGAAGATGATCATCAGTTCCATGGTTTTCAGCCTTCTACCAAACAAGGATTGTTGAAACTCCAGGGAAATATTAATTCATTTTGACTCTTCATTGAATACAATGATCATCTTTCAAGTCATTTTTTGTTTTTAAAGCTAGTTCAGAATTTGAAATAAATAACATTTTAATCAAGTTCACAATAGACCTTGGAATAGACAAAGATGCATTTCTGGCTTGTCACATGAGAATGTCTTTGTCTTAGCAGTAGCAAAACACTTGTGTCAAATTTCGCATTTTTATTTAGGAAAAAAGAATTTGTGCTTCATTGCAATTCATTCATTCTGCTTCTTATTGCTGTCCTCAGTTTGAGAATATTTACTCATAAGAAACTACTGGTTAGAAAAAGTTTTACTTCTGTATTATGTGTGGTTTCTACTGGAGTACACTGGGTGCTTCATATGCCAAGACAGTTTGAACTTCTTTCAATTTGCTGCTGTAAATGTATCCATGCAAAAATGATTTAAAAGAAGCCAAACTACTACTGTGCTTTATTTTATGTCTGCAGCTCTTTTAATTGCTACTTCAAGTACTGGAAGTAGTTTTATCTTGCACTGAAAACACTGGAGTGTTTTCCCATAGTTTACCCAAACAGTAAATTAGTCCATGCGTTATTTTTGATTGCTGTGTTTAGACTGTTTATGATATCCAAGACAGAGCAAGGATAAATTCATGGGTAGAGAGATAGTCTATTTTCTTTTGACCATAGAACATCTACTTTGTTTCTTGGTGACTATAAATCCATATAGGTTTCTATAAACCTGTACAGAAGTCAATAAACTTTTTTTCTGTACATATGTTTTTTACATAAATATCTTTGTACACATATTGAGTGCTTGCATGTCTCTATACATACATTTAGAAAGAAAACTAACTTTTATTACAAAAATGCATTTGGAAATACCTACATGTTTAGGGTATTATACATAAGTTTGATTATCAGGAAGGAGAATTTCCATTCTAAATAGAAAAAAAAAGGATATTGTGCTTATTTTGAACTAGAGCAGAAGGCCTAAGTTGCCATCAAAGAGCAGTAAGGAATTCTCAGCATTGTGAAGGATCAGAAGAGGTTTTTTGGTTGTTTGGTTTTTTTTTTTTTAGTCTTGTTTATACATTTGTTCTTTCAAATATTTGGTGTATATGCACTACTATTATCAAGGTTTAGGGTCAGGGCCATCCTCTAGACCTATAATAGATGCTCTCTGTTAACCCCTCTCCCTCCCAAAAGGGGAAGAGAAAGGGAAAAAAGTAGAGAGACTTACTGATTATAAAACTAAACATATATAATAATAATAATAATAATAATAATAA
>WTSP01028040.1:1631-13721 GCA_025331215.1 Actenoides lindsayi | reverse complement strand
GGCTGGAAAAGGGGCAGGGGGGGAGGGGATCGTGTGGGCTGGGGGAGGCTTTGGTCCTGCCAAGAGCAGAATGTATTTTCTTCTCCCCTGCCGAGGTGCTGCCTGCATCATGCTAACAACCTGTGGGTTGTTAAAGCAGACAGCTCCAGACTACAGGTCCTGCAGCCCCCACCAGCTGCCCTCCCCACTCCACATACCCCCTCCAGCTCCTGGTTCCTGGCCCGGAAGCGTTCCCTCTGGCTGGAGATGATGGAGAGGAGCGAGTCCACCTGCCCCTCAGGGAACGAGGGGCCAGGGGACGGCGGGTGACCTGCGGACAGGGCTTGGCATGAGACATGACCCAGCAGATGCCCACCATCCACCCCAGAGCAAGTGGGGACTGCTTGAGGTCCCCCTGACACCGCGGGACCTCAGGGGCACCCAGGCAGATAAACTCTGTTGCAGAGCTATTACAATATGAACTAGTTTTTATGCTTTTTTTTCCCCATTTTTCTGGGATTTATGCTGGGAAACGACAGGTTCACTCCCCAGGGGACAACCATCCACATTTGGTGCAACCTTTGGCTGCCTTCCTGTGATTCCAACCCTCCCAGTCCCTGACAGACTCTCCCCCATAGCTTCTTCAGCAGCTGTGGCAGAAAAAGACCTGGTGCCACAACTGGCCCCTCCATCCACGTACTCTTCTCTCCTCTTCCCCTCCTCGCAAAACAGTCACCCCCACTTTGTACTTTCCCCTCTTTCAGCCACTCCAGCAAAGCAGGATCTGCTCTCCTGCAGCCATCCCCAGCTTGCCCTGACTGGGAGCCCCATTTTATGGGTGGCCCATCCAGCTACCCCCGACAATGGGGCCCTGCCAGTGCTTGGGGGGCCATCCCCCCCACTCTGCCTTCCCAGCAGCGAGAGGCATCCACAGCCAAGGCTTAGAAATACATCCCCGCGGCCGTGACTCAACCGCTGCACAGAGGAGCTATTCATAGCGCAGGATGGGTGGCTGCAGGTTGTTTGGCTTGGTGGGACTGTTGCTGTGATATTGTTTATCGTGTGTTTTCAAAACCTTTCAAAACAACAACAGCAACAACAAAAAAAAACCCACAGAAAAAAAAAAAAACACGACCAACCCAACGCAACCAAACCAAAAAATTAAAAAAAAAGGAGAGGAAAGGAAGCAGGTTTTCTTCCAGAGGAGCCAAGCGTCGTTATTTGATTCATTTTCTCCCGCAGATCTCAGCACAGGAGCCAATATTAAGGAAATATTTATCTTGCTGTGTCTGGAGGGGGTTTGGTGCAGAAAGAACAGGAGTCAAAGCACGGGGGGGGGGGTTGGTTCAGGCTGGGTTCACCAGGTTGGCACAGAGCCAGGCCTGGCACGGCCACACCGCCTTGGGAGCAGCCAGAGGACCAGCAAACTGTGCCAAGCATGGAAAACCCATCAGCAGCCCCAGTGAGGGACACGCTGAGCAGGTGATGTCTGCACCTGCTTAGAAGCATCCTCATGCCACCATCCCTGGAGAGGTGACCACCCTGCCCGTGGCACCAGGACGTCCCCCACCAGCACCTCAGCCCGCAGCCCCTGCCTCTCACCGTAAAAGAGTGCCGTGGCCTCCTTGATGGGCTCGGGTATCTTCTCCAGGCTGGGGACGGCCGCACCCTGGGCAGCACAAGCAGAAGGGATTAAGCATCTCCCACCCACCTGAAGGTGCCTGGTCAAAACAAACCCCTCCTGGGCTCTGCCACCACCCTGGCACCCGCAGCCTCGTGGGAAGCATGGCTGCCAAGAGGGTACTCTGCAAGGATCAGTCTGAGACAACATGGAGAGGCTGGTGTTCAATCCTCACATCCCATTTTTTGCCTGGGAAAAAGGGTTGGACTGTCTCTGATGCCACCACCATCACCCCTTCCCACCCCAGCACCATCCTGCATGAGCACGGAGCAACCCTCTGCTGAGTGAGTCATGAGAAAAAACAAAAAAGGAGGAAACAAAGAGAGAAAACTAAAAGAGGAGGTGCTGAAACAACCCCTGTACCTGCTGTTGGCCCCTCCATCAGTGAGGGCCAACCCCTGGGGCCATTTCAAGCGGTCCCTGCCCGCTGCCGGGAGCTGAGGGCTGTGGGTCAGGGTTACCTCCGCATCCGGGCGATGCATGGCAGACAGGGCCTGGATGGTGCTGAGGTCATGCTCCAGCTTGGCAATGAGCTCCTTCTGGCCAGCCATTGTGGACACAGCCTCCGTCAGCTGGATCTGCAGCTCCGCGCAGCGCACTGGAAAACAGAGCCGGGAACGTCACCCGGGGGTGCCCCAAAACCACAAGTTTTGCCAAGTGGACACCGAAGAGCTGAGAACCTCCCACTTCTAGCACCAAAGGCAACTCACAGGCAGCAGTCCCATTTCCTCCTTATCTCTGGGGGCAGCAGGAGGGACCACACCAGCAGCCCCTGCTCTGCTCCAGGCAAAGGGGACCAGGGGTCCAGCCCAAGCTGGTGATGCCCCAGGGCGGGCAGGACCAGTGCCAGGTCCCAGTGCCAGAGGCAACATGAGCAGGCAGCTGCTTGCACCCACATGGCTGCTTCAACTGTTTCAGCAAGATCTTTTTGGTGCCCCAGGGGTACCTGGCAGCATCCTGGATGGGTAGAGTGGGGGGACCTGTGGAGGGATAGGGGCAGCTGAGCCCATAAACCGATCCCAGGTCTGGGCTGCACAGGAAAGGGGCAATAGAGGCGGCTCTGGGCAGCACGTCCCCTGGGAGAAGGGACACATGGGGTGGGTGTCTGCTGTGTGGTGGGGGACATTTTCCCAGGAGGGGCTCAGGTGGGACTGATCCTGCCCGCAGGTGCTGGCTGAGGCTGCACAGCCCCCAGTGTCCCCACTCGGCCAGGTTTCAATGAATGAGCCCTCTTTCCAGTTGTCCCCCCACGAGTAAAAACCATGCCCTGACCCACACCAGGCACTGCTGCACTGCTCCAGGAGCAAAACAAAAGGCTCCTGTTCGTTCCTCTCGTGTAACCCCAACCCAGCTGTGACACCGGAGAGACATGCCAGACCCAAAGGCAGGCCCAGTGCACGGCCCAGGCCCAGCACCGCAGGGCAAGCACTGGCCTCCTTATCAAGGCCAGCCTGGGCGCAGCGAGCGGGACCTCGACCCCCAGCACAGATCTGCTCGATTCACTTCTCTCCCTTGTTGCCACCAATGCCTGGGCCTCTGCCTGGCTGGAAAAGCTGCTCAGGTCGAGGTGCAGACCCCACCGGCCTCTCCGTGCAAGGACGCAGGATACGTCCCTCTGCACCGGGGTTTCCGGGTGGGTGAAAGCTCAGGTCCCGGCTGTTCCAGTCCCTCCCTGATAATTCCCACTGTAATTATGCCTCACATTCCAGACGGCCGGAAGGCAAAATAAAATAAAATTTTAAAATCCTCATTTATCAACAGCCAAGGCACAAGAAAAGCAAAGGCTGCCTGGGAAGCAGCCGCGCAGGCGGAGAGGCCGCGGCAGGCCCGCGGGGCCTCCTGCCCGCGCTGGAGGCCTCAGGTAAGGGGTGCAAAGCAGCAGCAGCAGCAGCTCGGCCCCAGCTCACCCAGTCCCGCTGGGCTGGGAGCCCCCCCCGTGCCCCCCAACATGGGCTGGTCCTTGCACGGGGCTCGATGCCCTGCAGGGCCTGGCTGGGAGGGCTGGGCTCAGCAGCAGCCATGGGGCTCAAACCGGGTCATGCCCGAAGCCAACTCTGCTATCCCGGGAAGGGACTTTGGCCGGTGCAACTTTTTCTCCCTTTTTGTCAGACATGCAATTCCCATGTTATTCGTAAGAGACCGAGCCTGTCTGTAGGGAGAGGGGGTGATGTCTGCTGGACACAAGGCATGGATTTATTTCTTTTTTTGCCTACTTTTACAGGCCCCAAACGAAAGGCTGAAGGAAGAGCTGGGTGCGCTAAAGGCGCAGTCCCACTGGAGGTCAGTGTTCCTCAAGAAATGGGCAACCTGCTCCTGAAACATGGGTGGCCTGGCCCAAAATACTGCCAGTAACGAGATTTGGAAAGAAGAAAACCTTTTCCCTACGGTTAATTATTTAATTGGCTGTCTCCTTAAATTGCATTAAAATGTAATTGGGAAGCTATTACTAGCCAACCATGGGCTGTGGGGCCCAATTCTGCACGAGGCAGCTCTCACTGTGGTGCAAAGGGCCTGATACTGGTGTGCCAGGGCTGTACTGTGCTGGGAGCACAGTGGAGGGCTCGCTGGGGCAAGCACGTGTTCCCCTGGCCCAGAAACCTGAAGTTAATGCATAACTGGGCTTGGGCATCCTGCTGAAGGAGACCCGAGCCCCCGGATCCCAGCTCCCAGGTTTCACTCTTAAATGACCTTTTTTGCTTTTGAGTTACATGGACTGAGTTTTTTCAGTTTGCTTAGGAGAAAAAAGGGTCACCAAAGAAATACATCGCCCAGTTCTAAAGAACACTGAGTCCTTCCTTCCTTCCTTCAGGCTTCACTGCCTGAGCATTGGCCAGTCTTCTACAAACTGTCCGTGAAACCAGAGAGGATTGGAACCATGTCTAACACTGAAAAAAAACAAAATGCAGGGAGCCTCTCTCTCATCTCCCCTTCAGAACCTCTTCTCACAGTTGTTTTCTGGTGGTGGGTTTTTTTAATCATAACTTTCTTTTTTCAAAGGGGCATTGGCCACCTGCGAGCTCATCACTTCTCTGCCAGCGACTCTTCACCTCCCACCGCAGGTGGACAGCTCTCCCAGGATGGCAGGTCAGCTCAAGCATTGAAGTGAGCAAAAGAAAATCTGCCTTTGTCTTCTCTAAGCTGCTGTGCTGGAAAGCCCTTGCCCTGACCCCTCAGATGTGCAAATACCTCAAAAGCTGTGGAAGACAGAGAGGTACTGCAGAAGATAATGGGACAAAGAAGGTGAAGCCCTCGGGAAACTGGGATTTTAGACCATGTATCTTTAGCTTCAGACTCTGTCATTCCTGACTTTTGAAGCAACGGAGAAACTGGGCCTGAAATTGCCATCACCCTATGAAGAAAAGCGATGAAGTGCAGCAACCGGGCAACCAAACGCGGGCAGAAGTCACCTGCCTTGCCTGGTGCCACACTCCACTGCTGCTTGGCACAGGCAGGTCTGGTTTTTCCTTGTCTGATACACAGAAAACAAGAAGCTGAGACTGGAACATTACTGAAAATACTCCTGCTTTCCTGGGAGTCCTTGGGAAGGTGGCAGAGCAGATGGGAATTGGATTCTAGAGTTTTGCATGGGGCATTTGTGAAGTCCCTAGAGAGCTGCTGGCTGGGTGAACTCTCCTTGATCACGTTTTTCTTAATTCAAATTCCCCATGACGGTGATCTTAAATCTCTGAGCTTTCACCTGGCCTGGCTGGCCAATAACATATTGGTCATTAAAAAGTTTCTGTGAACAGGCTCACAGGAGTTCAGCAGAAACCACCTACAGCAAACACAGAACAAAGAGAAAGTCCCTGGTGCAACCACTGAACTTCAGCTGCCAACCATGGAACTTGGGCTGGCACCTTAACACTGAAGCTGGACCCTCCTGGGGAATCCTGGGCTTGAAGAGAAGCACCTTTCAGGACAATGATTAACCACAAGCCTCCTTCCACACACCTTCTATGACCAACCAAATCTTCAAGTCTTGTGTTTCAGTGAACATGTGGCCAGATGCAATGCCCAGTAGGAGCGGGGAGGGGGATCAGGCCCTCTGCAAGGAACCCGCCACTTCGCAAAAGATTGGTCATCTGTCAGGAAGAATAATACTGGTAGGGCTCTTGAAAAGCATTGTATCTTGCCCAAAACTGAATGAGTGATTAGAAAGAGCCGCTGATCAAAGAATATATTGTCAAGAAGATCATAGGATCATTCAGGTTGGAAAAGACCCTTGGGACCATCAAGTCCAACCATTAACCTGATTCTACAAAGTTCCCCCCTAAACCACATCCCCCAACACCACATCTAAACGACCCTTAAACACATCCAGGGCTGGTGACTCAGCCCCTTCCCTGGGCAGCCTGGTCCAGTCTCTGACTGCTCTTGCTGGGAAAAATTTTTCCCTAATGTCCAGCCTAAGCCTCCCCTGTTGCAGCTTGAATCCATTCCCTCTTGTTCTAGATGTCTGTTCTGGGAAGTCTAAACGTACCCCCACCCCACAGCCTGAGCATCACAGCCACGGGTGACATTGCCACGGGTGACATTGCCACAGGTGACATCACCACGGGCTGTGTGTTTCTGAAAAGAATGGGCAGAGTCTGTGCGGGCAGGTCGTGCGGTGAGACACGGAGGTGTCTTATGCAGAGAGGAAACCAAACGGTCCTAAATCAGGAATAAAAACCTCAGATGAATCTCCCGCGTCTTTCCTAGCAGATGGCCCCTTCAGTCTCACGCTGCTCCGAAGCCGCAAGTTAAAATCCTTATAGTGAACATTGAGTTGTTTTTTTTTTTTTAAAAAGAGTCCTGTTGCCCCATGCTCCATGGGCACGTTCGTGGGGAGCACAAAGCCCAGCAGATGTAGGGGCTCCTCGGGAGCACCCGCGAGACAGCCAGCCCAGCGCTGTCACGGAGCAAGAGCCACTCTGACTCCTGTAACAAGCCCCAGCAATTGGACTCCCTTGGCAAATCATCCAAAATAAACAGCATCTGTTTTCACAGATGGAGAAAATTAAGACATACTAGCAACTTAGTTTGAAGTTATAAGGCCAGACATAAATAAATGAGAGGCAATCTTTCCATAAGATGGTGGCTTGATTACCGAGCTTACAGACAGATGAATAAATCACCTTGGGGTGAGATAGGCTGTAACTTGCTACCCATCCATGAGACTGCAGTAACTGCTCATGTGCATCCTCTGAGCCCCAAGGAAATCAGAGGTAAATGGTATTGCTGAAGGGATCTGCAGGGTAGGAGCACACACACGGGCGGTTTCTGCAAATTAGCTGATGCTCTGCAAGTTCACACCCTGATTTGCCTTACGGTAACTTTTTAATCTCCCTCCACTACTGTCTGGCCTCCTTGGATTTACATAACTGGAAGAAAAGCAGAAAGCAAGCAGAGAAGGGATGCGGCACGCTAGGAGCGTGCTCTGAAACACTCCCCTCTCAGAAGTCAACTGAAGTGCATTGAAACCCATGACTTCAAAGGTTTTAAGACTATTTTTCTTGACTGGAAGGAAGATGATGGTAAGATAACTAAATCTTGGAGTACCTGAGAAACCCAAGCACAAAGCTGGAGACTCACTCAACACAAACACTGGCATCTGAGCACGCCAGGACGAGGAGCGGGAGCCAAAGGAAGAAGCAGGAAACTGGGGCTGCCATGAATCCTTTGATTTTTCCACCTCCTTCACCCTTCCCCACGTTGGGCCATGCTGGTTAATGACCAGATTGCTGTGGACAGTTACTTAGAAGCTGAAATGGTCATTTTTCCCCATGCAGAAATAAATGCTAAAGGCTTTTTGGCATCTCTCTCCCATGAGCCTTTTCAAGCCAACAAAGTCTTACCTCTGGTTCTACCTGATGCCAGAGCTCCCAGGTTTATACATAAACTAAGGTGCAATTTCAGGCTCTTGAAATACTTGGCATTTAGCTTTTAAGGAAGCCTGAAAAAAAGACAGTACAGTTATTGCCCAGAGTCTGCTTCCCTTCCAGGAGAATCAAAGGGCGATGACTTGATTCTGTGCTTTGTAGCTGAAGGGATGAGTGGGACACTGTTCACATGCTGCACATTGAGTCCTGGATGAACCAAGAGCATTTCTCTGTCCTCTTTTTGGTCTGTGCAGATGCCAAGGAAGAAAGATCTGAGCCAAAGGCCTCCCCACAACTGGAAGTCTGTCAAAGGCCTTTCAGTGTCGAACATCTCAGTGGTTCTAGTTCTGTCTTGACCTTTTCCTAGAGTGGGACAGCATTTCTGCATGGTCCAGTGTTGTGTGGGAGTCCTTCAATCTGTCTTATCTTTATGCAAAGCCTTTTCCTTGGGGCCACCCTTGCTGTGAGCTGTCAGTAGGCTGAGGAACCAGACAAGGCAGAACAGAATGATTTAACATTTCTTTTGCACAAGGCATCAGAGCCCTGTCTCTCCAATCTAGCAGAGTGCTCTGTGGTGCAAATCCGTTTGGAGCTGAAGGCTGAAGAGCAGGTTGTAGCAGAAGAGCCCAGCTGAACCATTTCCTGAGGTCCACCTCACCTCACCTAAAGCATTGAAGAAACATGCCCATCACCTGAAGGACATATATTCTTCCAAGAAACTCCGCAGAGTGAATAAAGATAAAGGAAATCAAGTGCTTCAGAGATCCCACCAACACTACAAGTCACACAAGACCTGGGCTTTTGGCACATTTTAAAGCAACCTCTCTGGAAAGCTCTGTCAGCTCCAAGACCTTCTGAGTAGCCAAAACGCCTGGATTATGTTAGTCTGGGAATCATCCCAGCCTCCAAATTCACTTACGGGAAGCCATCAGGCTGTCCTTGTTTGTCACCTCTGTACCTGCCACAAGGCTATTCTCTGATCAGACCTTTTGCAAGCTTTCTAACAGGGCGAAAAAAGAAAGTGGATGACGAAAAGAAAGGCACGATGATATCTCTAAAAGCCATCTGCAACTCCTAGCACAATCCACCTAATCTTTGGCCACAGTTACCAGCCCTAGAAAGCCTCCAAGTGATGAGGTTGCTCTGCAGATACAGAGGCTGTGAGGGCTGTAAGAGAAGACATCAAGAGCCTTCAGTGACTGCGTGCAGAAGATGTGCAGTCCTAGATGCCAAGGGCTGGGACTGGCACCAGTGAAGGCAGCAAGAAGAACCCTCCTCTTTTTTACTTTCTGTAGAAAAGACAAGGAAAAATAGAAACAGTAGAAAGCAGATCACATCCAGCACCTTGAGGACAAACTTTGAGACTCCATCCGCCCAAGTGACGCAAGGTTGGGAGCAGAGGGGAAGGTCCTCTCCCCTTCTCATTGCTACACATGAGCATCCTTCTTCGAGTCCCCTGCAGCCCTGTGCACCAGTGCCCTTAGAAAGGGGTCTCGGGGCAGAGCAAAATGAGCTACCAACCGCAGCGAGACGAGTGCCCACCCGACAGCCTCTGGGTTTCTCCACCAGCGGCAGAGAGCCAGGCAAGTTTTCTGCTCCCTCCCCTCCTTTTTCCCTTTGCACATTTTGAGGGCCTGCTGGGAAGGGAAGGTTTGAAGGGTTTCTCCTTCCCTTTCTCTGGGCCCAGCCACGCCAAAATAAACAGCCCCCAGCAAAGAAACGCAGCGCTGCTTAATAAATTCACCCTGTAAGGACAGAGATTTCACAGAAGAACGGATTATTTCCAAGGGTACTAAGATAATTACATAAGTAACTAGGAAGAGTTCAAGAAAACAGTTTGAATTTTCTTATCAGTTTCCCATAGCTTGTAGCAAAAAGCAAATAAAACGCTCTACTGTAATCAAATCATGTTTTCTGAAGCTCTCTCTTGGCAAGTACACAATTTCTTCACCACTTCCATTAAAACAGAAATACTTAGAAGAAAATGATGGCCTTTGGAAATGGAGAGAAGTGGGGCCCCAAAAGCACCGCGTCAGCTGCTCACGGTACGTGCTCACCCGGCGGGAACAAGGGGCCACGTGGAAAAACACCCCAATTCCCACTGCAAGACAAACTGCCTCTTGCTGACTGTAGGGCAGGAGCGGGCCCATGGCCAGTACTGGTGGCATCGAGGTGCTCACCACGTGCTATCTTACTCCTGCACCTAAGGATGTAAGAAACGGGGATTTCTCCCATCAACTCAGCGAATGCCTGTAGTATTTCCTGTGTAAAGCCTCACCCTTGCTGCAGCATCTAACTCCAGGAGCAGCTCTTCACCAGCAGGAACAGCAGTGACATACAGAGGCATGCCCCAGTGCTGACCAGTAAGGATCTATGGGAACACATGGCATGCACTTCTTCTGAGAAGATTTTCTACATCCTTCTGAAGCTATTGCAGAAGATCCCACTGTCTCCATGGAAGACCAGAAGTATCTGCTCCTGACTGACTTCTAAGATGCATCCTTATGGTTTTGGCTCCCTTCTGAGTTTGCCCAAAATAAACTTGTGGAGCTTTAGGCTTGAGAGGACAGTCTGGTTCTAGCCTGAACTTCTGAGCTACACTGAACCATCTCCAGCTCCTTCAGTACCAGGTCTCTGCTTTCACAAGTACGATGCATCTTTCGCTTACGACCACGCATGTGACTTTAGTAGTTGAGTGCCGATACCACACCACCTAGAGAAAAGTGCATGTTATAACTACACAGATTAACCACCTCGAGTCATAGTACTTTCAAAGTGAAGATGTTCAGTATCAAGCCTAAAATGATTAGGGTCAAATTACGCAAGATAACATCATTCATAGCAATCAACAATTTGACCGGTCATTAAAAAGTAGAGGAAAAAAAAAGAGTGTTAAATCCAGAACCTTTACATCATGTGGAACAACCTGGCACAAAAAAGCAAGAAAACCAGAAAACACAACATTTATAAAATGAAGGCATTAAGTAGCATTTCCAATACATTTTGAAGAGCAGCCCACCTACTGCTGCAGACGGGCCAGGACATCCACCCAGCACAAGCACTGACTCGGGTGAAGTGCTGCACAGCACCAGGGTGCCTGAGCCGGAGGGATCCCCACAATTCCTGGAGGGAGGGTGCTGGCAAAGCCCAGCCCCACTTCCTGCTCCCCAGGGCACCCGGAATTCCTGGGACAGAACTACAGCACCTTTCCAGCCTGGCCCTCCAAAACCCCTCGTGCTGTGCTGGACATATCCTAATGGCCAGGAAACGGCCTCCAAGGAGGCCCCCAACACACCAGCTTGCAGCCTGGTGGGAAAACCACGGCAGCCAGGTACAGGGGGAGGAGATGTAAGCAAGTGTGGGTCCCTCAAAATAACCCCCAGCTGACAGGTCAGAAACCAGACAGGAGGTAAAACAGCAGTGCACGGGCAAACACATGCACACAGACGTGCACACACACACACACACACACACACACACTCCACCTGCAACCCAGCTTCACGCTAGAGATTTTTTCTCCTCCTTTTTACAATATAATTCCACTGGTGGATCACAACATCAGCTCATTACCGAACTTCTAGACTCTGTAAATGCTGGTATTTATTCATAGGAACAACATCTCGTAAGGCACTAGAAGAGGAATTTATATAGAGTACCTGTAAAAATAAACAGTGAGCCAAATATCTGGGAAAGTTCTTTTACACTTTGATTTTTGAATCGGAAGCTTTTCTGACCTGAAGCAATGTCTTCTTTTTTTTTTTTCATATTAGCTACTATATTGTTATGATGCTCAAAACAATCCCCCTTGCAGTCTCAGACCCCAAATCCATCTATTCTGTCCTTGAAGTCGGGTGTCCTCCCCCCACTGCCTGCAGCAGGAATCGTCACACTTGAATTTCACTGAAAAAAAGGATACAGATTGGAAAGCTGACACTTGGTATTGAAAACATTTCCCCCCTCCCTAGAAACCGATAGACAAAAAGTAGATTTTCCTGCCTTTTTTCAAAGAGCAATCCCCAAACCCAGCCCCTTCACTGCCCCGGAGAACAGGGAGCCAGAGGCACCAATGTAAATGTTTGCTGCTTGGACTCAGGTCTCACCTTAATAAAGACAGCCCACGCGGGAGTGTGTTTGTATAAAAGATATTTACTTCAATTATCACACCTAGGGTGCTAGTGAATAATAATAATAATAATACATCGTGTGAGTTTCATACAGTGATATTGCTTCTCCATATCATATAGGGACCGTTGTACAGTGCTGAGAACAAACATTATATGGCTAACCAAACAAAGACAGAAGAAACAATGCCATTCTGCTGACGGAGGGAGCGCTGCCCTGCTACTGCCAGCCATATAAACTCTTACTTTTTATGTTTAAACAAATACCGAGAAATAAAATGTTACAAAAGATGAGTCACAGCAACACAATGTGGGCTTCTCAAGGCTACTTGTACAAAAAAAATGACACTTTTTTTTCTCTCTTTTTTTTTTTTGTTTTTTTTTTTTTTTGGTCAATTGGGTCTTTGTGAGGATCTTTTTTTTTTTTTTTTTTTTTTTAAAATTTCTC
>WTSP01028039.1:38469-52698 GCA_025331215.1 Actenoides lindsayi | reverse complement strand
ATTTCCAAAAGAAATTGTTAGTTTGGTAAGTATTTCATCATGATCATCATTTGCAAATATGTTATTTGTTTTATACTCGATTCTTAGAGCAGATGGTACCTTCTCTGATCATAAGTTTGAGAAGCACCTAACAGAATAAAAGCCTGAACTTGAACGAGGATTCTTGTAACACAGCAAAAAGGGAAGGTGGAAAGTGGGGATGCTTTCTAGAATTCAGTGAAGTTACTTTCCCCCCCAAAAAAGAAAAAGCATTTAACAACTTTTCTTACGGAACTGTTTAGACTTTGGCGAGAGTAGGACAGTATGCTGGACAGTAAAGCAAGTTGTTAAAAGAAAGAATACATACCACTATGATACTTATCGCCAGAGCTAAAGCTTCCCTTTTTATTTTTTAGTGTAAACATGAGTTAAAAGCTAGTAAAAGTTAACAAAATAATCCTACAAATTCACATTTTTATAGAGCCTCAGCTAAAAAGATACCAACTTGTGAAGAGCAAAATCTCTCACTGCATTTGAGAATGTGACAGCTGTCATCTTCATTGAAACCTTCTTCTGTAATCTTTCTTGCATTACAGGATGATTTTACAATGTTTTTGGAAAACATTACAAAACTTTGAAAGTTGACTCAATTTTGTTATGATCGTGGGCTGTGATGCATAGGTGTGCATCATCTTCATCCTTCACCTACAATCAGCCTGGGGTGTCCATCTGTCAGCTCCACCATGCCTGGAAAGATTTCTTTAAAAAAGTGTCAGTACAATAGGTTTCCACAAGTCTGAACTTCAGAGCTGAGGATGACTAAAAATGGGTGACTCAGGACTGGGGAAAATCTCACCAAGAAGGTAATTTTCAGCACGACATCAGTTTAACTTTCTTGTCTTCTCTTTTTCTTCCTGCCCGCCCCCTCCTTTTTTTTTTTTTTCTTTCTTTTTTTTTTTTTTTTTTTGTTTGTTTTTTGTGGCTCTCTGGGCTACTCTAGTGCATTGTTCCATTCTGCAAAGGGTTAATATCAGTGTTTTGCCTAAGTATATCCCAATTAGAGGAAGACTCATAAAAACAGTCAGATTAAAACACTTGCTCCTTCACTGGTTGTGCCTCTCACAGATTTCATCTCCAGATTCAGTTTCTCTGGTTCTCTGCATTTCACCCGAGATACTGCCTTAATTAAGGTAAACACCTCCCAAGACAACAACTCATCCACAGTTAATGTACTACTTGAGATACATAGCATGTTATTTCTCAGGCATAACTGCCTACACAGAATGTCCTCATCAATACAAGAAACAATGTATGTGTGCATGTATGTGCATACAAATGGTTGTCACATTAAAGACAAAGCTGATCTCAGTAACTTCAGCATGTGACCTATTAATCTGCAAGAAGATTAGAGTTTGAACCATTAGGTTTTGTCATATATTTTTTTGTCAGTGTAACACAGAACATTCCTTTAAGAATAATTTTCTAGTCAATCCTTAGCATTTAAGGATTATCTGCTTTGTGGCAGTCCTCAGTAGTGGGGTACTGCAGGCAAAGTGCCCTATGTACTGCAGGATGAGGAAGAGCCTTCTGTGAATCAGCAGCCTGCTGAGCTGGCACTGTCCAAACACTAAATGTTACAAGGATCATGGATCTAGAAGTTAAACATGGGCTGTTTAGTAAATTAACAAACCAGGAAGTATTTTCCACCTTACCTCATGCAGACAATTTAGAATGGGCTAGCAAGTCCAATATTAGGCTTAATTTTTCATTATCTTATTTCCTTGACATACATTTCATTGAAGTATCTATATACTGTTTACATGTGGGGGCAGGGAACCAAATCCCAAAATGTTTAAAGGTTGTTTTTACAAGGGAAAGACGTCTGTCCCAATAATTCAACATTCACAAGAAGCTCTAAAACAAAGCACATGAAGCAAATCCATATGGATAGGAACATCACTGGGAAGAGATCCATAGAATTGCTTTCTGAAATTTGAAAATTTCTAAACCAGAGAAAAAGTCTCCTATCTTCCTGCAACTTTCCTTGAAAACTCTAGGATTTTAAGAATGCAAAGAGCTGCAATTACAAGCAGGTGAAAGCAGATTTTTAAAGCTGATAGGAGATGAGAGTTTGCTTCTGAGAGACAGCTAAATTTGCAAGACTGAAAATAGAAAGGAGCGCTTCTAATTCATAGCACACAACATCAGCATCTGGTGCTCGCAAAAGAAGACCCCTCTATGCTGTATTTACCAAGTTGATTTTCAGATGAGAGCCATCCCAATCACTTTTGTGCCCTTGGTGGCTGTGAGACTGAGCATGCTGTGTTCCCAGCCCGGGTGTCACTCAAGCTGCTCAGTGAGGAGCAATCCTTTTGGCAAAAGCCTCAAGTGCATTTTTTTGTCTGTCTCATCAGTGGAAACAGAAACACAAACTGCCATCCACCATCTCTGGTGTAGTTAAGAATCATTCCACCACAGAGGAAAAAATAATTTTCATTTTGAATTATTGTTTTCCAGATGTATGATCTTACATTTGTCAGGGTGACTCGTTATTTCCTGCTTCTCTTTTTCAATGGTGTTTGCAGTATTCATCTGCATCATCTGCTAATTTCATTAACATCCTGTTTAATGATCTCGAAGGGGGTAGTTTAAAATGATGTTACATAAAACCGGACATAAACTCCCTATTCCTGCAGCATCCCACCAATCACCTCCCACTCATCTCTGTGCCCTATTATTTATCATGACCTGTTTCCTCATCTTCTACAAGAGCTCACACTGTGTTTTGTATGGAACATTTTCAGGTGAAAATTCCTGAGTCACTGGCCCTAGTTTCTTAGTCTGGGATCGCTTCTGGGATTACTTTGACTGCTACATTGTGCTGTTATGGGTTAAATAAATTTTTCCGAATCATTACAATAACTACACAGTTTTGCCCCAATTCTGTGATGCACTAGTAAGCTACAGGAACATGGCTATACAGGCACTTTATTGTCACAAATTACAGTGGTATTACTGTAACAAACAGGACACTTCATATTATCTCAAAAATGTTATAATAAATGTATGCCTTTACTATTAACTCAGCCACTTAATTAAAATACATGTCAAGACACAGTGAAATTATTCTATGAATAATAAAGGAGATCTTACTGGAAATACCATAAAAACTTAAAGCTATGGTTGACAACATTGCGTACAAAGGCTACTTTGAAGATGCTGACCTTTGTATTTGGAATATTCTGATGTTTGCCTGTTTAGTCTGTCAATTTTAAATGAAGAGCCAACTGCAAACCACACACCAACTTCATTACAGAGTGACCCCCTTGCTGATGCCACAAGCCATAGTGTTAGAAAAGCTGAAGTCTGTTTGCTTGTCATTTATTAGTATCAAATGCAGACTCTTAACTTTCAGAGTCCTTTGCTTGCATAACCACTGCAGACGGTGGTTTCACTGCACTAGAGAGATGCCGCTCTGTGACAAGGGAGTAATAATAATACAGAAAAAAAGATAATCCCAAACTGGCACAGAACAGTTGCACAAAAACTTGTGCAGTTTAGGTGGGATGAAGAAGTATGGATCTATACAATGCCACAAAAATAAATACTACCTCTAGTAGTACAGAGAAAGTCTGCACAACAATACAATTAAAATTCTTACACGCACAATCCCTAGTAGGTACACCCTTTTCACCCATCTGACATGCCTCTGGGTCCTAAACTGATGGCTTGAGTCTCAGGAGCAATGGGGAGGTTTGGTTTTGTGACAAAAATCCCTAGCTCTTTCATAGGTAATTGATGTTGGTGGGGGGATTGTTTCTTCCTCCTGACTCTAGATTCTGCATGGGACTGTTTTTATACATTTTGCAAGACATACTAACCCTTTGCTCTTTCTTTGCTCCCCCGTAGTTCCACGTTATGGTCAGATTTACTATATACAGTCTGCTCTGTATTTGTTAGATGCTTGTTTGGTTTGGGTTTTTTCCTGCTTGCTATCCACCAAAACAGCTTATCCAGCTTCCAAAGTTGCGTTCTCTGAATGACTAGTAATTGCCATTGGCAAGTTCCTATTGGTCCCAGGACTGCTTGTGTAGTCCTGTGTCCACACCTTCAAAGCCTCTGCTATCACCCCCTGCTTGTACTCCTGTATGTTGCATTTTAATTCTAGGGTCATCAATAGCTCATTCAGCACAGGACATCTACACGGACATACTGCTTACCAGTTACAAAGCCATAAATGAAAACAAAGAGCTTCTCCATCGTTACACAACGCTAAGCGAAACCTTAGCTAAATGAAGCAGTGGTCACCTGGTTGTCAGAAGCTGAAGAAGTTCAGAAAAAGCTGCAGGGAGCCCAAGACAGATTCAAACACAAGCAAGTACTGAGGCCTCTTAGCTTAATACAAATCCATGGCCTGTTACTAGCAATGGTTTTGCAGTCAGGTGCACACTCCGCAGAAAGCAAGGAGAAACAGGAAGAGACAATTTCCAGCCTACGAACAACGGTGCCCCTGAGGATGAGAGAAATAGAGATACTGGGTGGTCATTTACACACGAGGAATAGAAGTACAGACAGTGCCTGAAGACAGAGACTTCCAGAGAAGATCTCTAACAAGCTCCAAGATCCTCAGCATTCGAGCACTATGGAAATGTGCACACTGTGACCTAACACCTGAAAGCTTAGTGTCATGTACACGCTTACATTCTTAAATCAGCTGCAATGCAGTCCCAGTGACCTCGACAAAAATTAGTAATGGGCTAGTAAAATGCCTAAAGATGATGATTTTTCAGTAGAATGTTCTTGAGACCACTGGAGGAGCAGAGGGTGAACAGGAAAGCTGTGGAACAAGAAACATTGCTGCTCCCATGATGCTTGGAGTTTCAGAAAATCAATGTGTGGGCAGCACAATCACCACAAGCAAGGCAGCCGTGGACCTCCTTGCAGTATCACAGCTCTTGGCAGGTGTGAATGTAGCAATTCAGTCCTAGCATAGATCAGATCAGGTGTAGACTTAGAGGTGTGTGACTAGTCGTACTGCTAATTCACAAATTATACAAGATTATGACAATTTTTTATTATAGAAGGAGAATTAAAAGTAAGTGAGAATTCAGGACAGGCTGGAAATATATTCAGAATGTGGAATATTGAAATGCTGAACACATGGAGGTCTCCCACATCTAACACAGTTAATGTTAGAAGGATTCCTGCTGGGCACAAAGGGATAGAGCCGTTACAAAAATCCTGACACCAAAGGACATGAAGGGAATCCAGCAGTATCTAGGAAAGTCAACTGGTTTTAAAAAAATTTCTGAGTACACAACTAGAAGCTTATAAACCATTAAGAAAATTAATACTGAATGATGCATTTCCCTCTCAAACATATGGGAAACCTTATGGATTTGCCACTAACCACCAACTTCAATAGTGGTTTAGATGAATGAAAAACAATACATTCATTACATCTGCTGACAACTAGGAGCTGTAAAAAGTTGCAGGCACTTTGGGACCAAGAGAAAATTCTAAATAATCTGAATAAAAGGGTGATACATTTTGAGAAAATACAATGAAATTCAGTACAAAGGATATAATCCAATACTTAAGAATAATACATAACCATTAGCCAGTGAATTGGCTCGGAAGCAGCTTTGCAGTGGAAGTTTTGGGGCTTGAAGGGGATTAGAACCTGAACACAAATCAGTAATGCAAAACTGCAGAGAAAAAAGTGACTATAGTAAGACATGCAAACATTTTTTCCTATTTACTTGATTGTGCTAAAAATGTAGCTTCATCTGAAACACTGGATACATTGTGGGCAGTACACTTGAAGAAATGTGGACAATCAGAACAAGGCAGAGAAAAGCAAAGAAATGACGATACGCCAGGAAAAAGAAACCATAAAGGAAAACTGAAAGAATAAGGATAGACAAGAGGAGACAATACAGTTCAAACGCAGTAAAAAGCTGCTGCAAAGGGGAATATGAAACTGGCTTCCATGGCTGCTGGGATTGTTTAAGGAGGTTGTGCAGTGTCTACCATGGGAACATTTAAAGAGCTGATCCAATAAACATTCCAGAACTGCTTCAGGTATAGCTGTAACTTGAGTCAAGGATGTAGAATGTAACTTCTCAAGGACCCATGTAGTCTAGTTTATCTACTGCAAATATTCATCTGTTGCATCTACTATTTGCTAATACAACAGGGAAAAAGGCCAGAGCCAGCAAGAATACTCTTTGAAAGCGTTACAACTAGCCCTAACATAAAACAGTCCTACACAATAACTAAAGTAAAAATAAAATTAAAAAAAAAAATAAAATTGGCTGTGCTTTCTGAATCAGCCTTCTTTTGAGTCATCTCTCAGAGTACAAGATGAACGTACTGTCTGATCATCAGCCATTAAAAAAAAATCATCAACTATTGCCAAGGCACTCAAGCAACACATAGGTTATGGAGAGTCCAACAAGCTGATCTGAGTGTAAGACACTGCTGCCAAAGTGGGATACTGTCAGCATGCTCCAACACCTTTGCATGTAGGATGGGAAGCTTTGACAACCAAAGCAAATTTCAACCAGGGTGATACGCTACACAAGTATCTTGTGTTTCAGAGCTATCCAGACTGCATGAAGCAATTAGATGCTGGAGTCCTGGAGGATGGATGAAGTGCATATTGTATACATGATCATGTTTAAATGGGATTAGCCAAAAATCCTAGCAGATTTAAAAATTGATGTAATAAGATCTATCTATGCTTTAACGCCAGACAAGCATAAGGACAGTTCTGCTAGCCAACTATCAACTCTTCATTTAGATGTATACATGAAACAGGTCAACAGATGAGAAGAGCTCAGGAATCAACACAGGATAGAACCTCATGAAATCTTAGCTTACTTGCGGTAAAAAAGTTAGAACAAGCCTGCTGATTTTTAGTGAGGGTAACTGTAGAGCTTTCAGTAAGTTCCCACTGCTGAGAGGCAGGCTAGGAGGCATTTACAGGCATTGAACATGACAAAGAAACAGAATAGGGATTTTGCAATACTATTGTGACTAACAGGCTGCATCAGAATTCAAACAATTCAGTATTAAAGGAGGATGTGAGCTATAAATGTCTCAAGCTGGACACCCCCAAAGGCATTAGAGGTCAAAGAAATGAATGGATAAAGATCTAACCAAGAGGATGGCACTTCAGCTCAGCAATGCCACTCACTGCAAAACGGTCCTGAGGGTCCAGCAGAGATGGGACTGATAGGATAAACATTCATGGTTTCTCTTCCCATAATACATATTTCTCTATAGCCAAACAGAGAAAAGGCAGGCATGACAAACAATGTCCAACCATGCTTATAATTGTAGGGAGCTAGTGACTGGAGGTCTCTGAGCACAAATTCACCGTTCTTGCTATCAATCACAAAAAACACAGGCAAAAGTAGTCTTCAGTAAATGACAGGTAATAGGAAGTGGACCAGAGAGGAACTTAAACAATCATAAAGGATAGAATTATAGAATGCTTTGGGTTGAAAGGGACCCTTAAAGGTCATCTGGTTCAAAGCTCCTGCAATCACAGTAGGGACAGCTTCAAGTAGATCAGGTTGCTCAGAGCAACCTGACCATCCATCCTGATCTTGAATGTTTCCAGGAAAGGGGTTTCTCCCACCTCTCTGGGCAATCTGTTCCAGTGTTCCATCACCCTCATTGTAAAAATCTTCTTCCTTTTATCTAGTCTACACTCTGAATCTACCCTCTTTCAGTTTAAAACCATTATCCTTTATCCTATCACTACACAGGATCTATTAAAAAGTCTCTCTCCATCTGTCTTATAAGCCCTCTTTAAGCACTGAAAGGTTACAATAAGGTCTCTCCAGAACCTTCTCTTCTCCAGGCTGAACAACCTCAACTGTCTCAGCCTGTTTTCATAGAAGAGGTGTTTCAGCCCTCGAATCCTTTTTGTGTCCCTTCTCTGCACCCACTCCAACAGGTTCATGTCTTTCCTGTACTGAGCTGGACATGGTAGTCCAGTAGTGAGGTCTCACCAGAGTGGAGTAGTGGGGCGGAATCACCTTCCTTTGCCTGCTGGCCACCAAGTAGTTGCAAACAGCCAGAGGATAAGTGCCAGTATTCAAAGACAGCCATAGCAACCTTCCCACCTTAAAAAATATGACAAGACAAAGAAGTAAGTAGGATAGGACAAGACAAAGGACTACAGAATAAAATTAAGACCTCTATACCAATGGCAGCAATACAAACAAGGAATGGGAAACTGGGCTGACCATTAACTGGTGGGCTGCGATGTTATTGCAGGAAAAGTCTTGGTCCTTATGAACAGGTATGTAGTACTTAACAGCTGGCCTTAACCAGTCAATAGCACAAAGGACAGAAGATCATAAAGTGCTGTAAAGAAACATGTAGAAGCTGCAGAGAATATGGGGAGATAAAATATATGTTTGGAGAAAACACCATGGAAGTCATCCTGCATATCAAACTGCAAGCAATGGTTGTGGCACCTCTGTATGCAAGTCTTCTAAGGAAGCAAGCTAGCAAAAAATATTCCACCTTGTGTCAGAAATGTGAAACAAAAGCCCATCTGGACTCTGGCCACATTAACACTAAATACGTACACCCGGATGACCAAGATTAAAATTTGGCAATTACTGAAAACTAGGTCCTTTGTGAAGTTTAAAAGAAAATTAGGTTCATAAAAAAATAATACAAGTGTAGTTTCTAATATTCCAGTTTGAATGCAGAGTTCTATTTTTCATAACAAACATTTAATCATGTTAATAGTTTTCATGTTGATTTTTCCCTGGACAATCTGAAGGGTTGAGTCAGAGTTTGCTGTGTCAGGTATGGTCAAGCAGACTATTCGTATCTCCTTCCTGATTGGATTAATACTTACTGTTAAGATGTTCAAGATTAAAGCCTGCTTTTAAAAGTGTGTTAAGATTTGCCCTGTTGGTGAATATGCCTGAAAAATCCAGTGTAAAGACTATGGCAAACAACCCAAGCCAAGAGTTAAAGTGTAAGTACAATTTAAGTTACTTTTAAATCTTTTAAATACGTATCTGCACAGGCACTGTCTTAAGTTCCACGCTGCTAAAACAGTCACTCAAGACAATTAATGACAATATAATAACAATGAACTCTTGGAGAAATTCTAACAGAACTTTTGCAGTTCACTTCCAGAACATGTTCTAAGAATTAGGAAATAAGATCTAGCTGTTATGAATAAATAAAATAAAAGGAGAAGCTTCCCTCATGCTCAGAAAACAGCTGCAGCATTTTTCTTCATCTGCCTCTCCCTGCAGCTCTGCTCCCTAAGCCACACTGCCACAGTGAACAACTAACAACAGATAGTAGTATCTGTTAATATTCAGCCTAAACCCAAGGACATATTAATCCTTTAAAAATCTTATTCAAGATTTTATAGAAATTCATTTGTAAATTCTTTATTCTGTAGTGCATTATTTGGACAAAAAAGAAAATAGCCTTAAACATTAAATGACATTGTTTCATTTATTTGCTGAGGAAAAACATTGCATAGACAAGTCTTTAAAAGGTCTTGTTAAGTACTGCTGGTCTTCATCTGGTACTTCTTTTTCTCCTCCATTTACTGTTCACCAAGGTATTAAGTCTTTCATTCTACATATTAGAGCTGCAACTCTAAATTAAGCATTGATTGCTATTCTACATAAGTATGTACTAAAATATTTTTACAAGGGCAAGTTGTGGATTATTTTAGTGAGATTGCATACTCTTATCAAAAAGCTATACTGAATGAAAGCAGTGGAAATATTTTGTTGTGGGAATGTTATGTCAATGCTCATTACACCTTTTGAAGTCAGGCTTACTTTTCCCTAAAGTATAAAAATGATATTTGAAAAAGAAAGATAAGATTGGAAAAGGAAATCATACAATGAAATAGTGATGCAGAACAATGCTTTAAAAAAATCTGAGCTCTGCTAACTATCAGGAGCACACAGATGAGGTTAGGAAGGTAATTAAGCGCTTTGCTAAATATAGCCTTAAAATATTCCTTCAGAATCTATTCATAATTAAGAAAGCTAGATTGTTATGATGTCTATTACTCTCCACTCGTAGTGCATTCTATGTTGTATATTATTATAATCACAATACTTACCATATTGTGTATTATTATAAATCACAATATAAATGTCTGAAACTAACCTCGGTTCCTTTCTCCTTCTCTAAAGGACATTAGCTTTAAATCTGCCCTTCACTTCATGACATTCAGAATTGCAGTTTTGTGTTAAACAATGGCAACTTTCAATATTTAATAAACCACTTTACAAAAGACAGTATCAGTCTTTGGAGAGTGTGAGGCAGGAAATACATAATTCAGGCATACAACAAAGTCATGACACATAAAGACCTGGTAATAAATACACAGCTCTGCTCCATCTTAACACTTACAAATACAAACTAATAGGAATAGGAAGCCTGAATAAAATTCAGCATCAACTGGGCAATAAACATGTAATTTTTATTAAACTAAAATATGTAATTGTCCATTCCAATTTCACACTGTTGAAAAATAAAAGCTGTATAAAATACTACTGTGAGATCCTACACACACTTAAACAGAACACCATTCAACTAAGAATAGACAATAGAAAATGTTTTCTAAAATTCACAGAGAAATGTGAACTACATTGAAACTTGTGTAAACAGATAAATGAACTAAACTGGATTATTCCACATTAATTAATCCAAGTAAAAGTATAATCTTTGTTACATTTGTAACAAAGGGGGTAATTTCTTAGAACTTAACTGGGAAAAGTAAAAGGAGTCTGAGAAACTGCATTTTTTAAGTTTATATTCTTAAAATCATTGAACACTGTCATGACACAGCATTTGTAAACTGGAATTTAAAAAAACATTTGGCAATATAATGAATTCACTAGAGTTCTATTTATAAAGAGATATTTCCCACTTAAATCACAAAACTAAGTGACATAGAGAGGAGTTCTTTGCACAATATAATGCAAATTTTTGTAATAATACAAAATTCATATGGGGGATTACAATCCATTGTAATACAACAATCCATTTTTACACTGCAGCAAGTTTTATAAATGTAAGTAATTTTTTCTTTCAAATTTTGAACCACTATCCCAAATGAAGAAATAAATGCTTCATTTGGTTTCAAATGCTCTAAAATTATTCTTTAAACCAAATTTTTCAAATTTTACGTTTTTTCCACTCTGGCTTGTCTGTTTCATCATCTTCTGGTTCCACTTCTGCAAAAACTGTTTTTGGCTGTGTTCTACAAAAAATGAAAAGGATAAAATATTGGTGAGACAATTTCTAATCAGAACCTATATTAAACATGCACTAGACACAAATGCCATTCTTTGTGTGCTTAAGAAAAGAGCATCCTAGACTTGCCTGTTTTTCATTTTCAACACAAACCTATCAACTAACTTTCGAGGAACTGAAGAAACTTGCAGCTCCTGGTCAAAGAACATGCATAACAAACACATATCTTTTGCAAGTATTATTTCCCCCTCAGCTTGCATTCATTACCTGTGTATTCCAGTAATAAGATAGAAGAGAGGAACAAATTAGTTTAATACAACGCTAGAAAAATGGAGCCACTGGTCTTCATTCCGTGATTTTAAAAGACAGAAGCCTCCATTTTGATACACTGTAGTGTGACAGCAGCCAGTAAGTGAAAACAGAACAGCTAAGCCAGGTTTCTGACTTAGCCTATGCATGAAAAAAACTGCTGCTCCTCCAGAGACTTTATTCAGCACTACCGTAACATAAAAAAACTAATGATCTTCATATGAGAACACAGTGTATCCTACAGTCAGGCTTGATGGTATCTATTCCTCTACTGTTTACTTGTATTTTAAATAACACTTAAACTTTATAAAAATAATTATTGATTACTTTTTAAACGAACAGAGTATCAAGTAGCATTTCAATAAACTGTTTGGACATTCAGTTCCCCTGTTTTACACTTTAATCACTGCATGGTCCCCGTTTCCAGCCTGATTCTCAGCACAATACTGCAAAGCTGGAAATACCAGATTTTTGACGCTGGCTGTGCTTGACTTCTCATTACTACAGACATGACAAAGTATAAAATGCAGCCAAGGCAGTCATCATCTCATTAATGTATTAACTAATGTTTTTACAGCACTCTAAGGATCTGAAGCACTATTATTGTAACAACTGTTATTTGGCAGGCTCTACAAAATGCACAAACCTTAACAAAATTGTGTCTGCCTTACTTACCACAATAGGCATAATTTAATGTAACCAATGACTGAGATGAGTAAACAGCAAGCCACTACTTACTAAAGAGAATTCTCCACTTGTTAAATATGTTGCACAAAATAGAATTAAAGTCACCAAAACTAGTTAAAACCAACTTCCCTCATATACAGGATCTTTCTATTGGCCTTATCCTCCATTCTCCAAACTTGCCAAGGAGGTAAGGAGTATACCAAGATATTCTAGAGATGGTTCTACTGCAGGACTTCATTGGCACATGGTCCCTAGATGCAGACTGCACTTCTCATTACACCTCAGCAGACCCTGCACCCAAATGAGGACCTACACTACTGGCAGTTGGTTTCCATGTAGTCTCTATGCAAAACAGAACTAAGATTATATACTAAAAAAATCTGATAAAAAAATTTCATTAGAAAAAAGTTATATAAACTCTACATAACCAATCACTGAAAGAGGCTTAAAAAAACCAAACCCAACCAACCAAAACCAAAGAAAATCAACATTCAATCAAAAACAAACACCAAGGATGAAGGTTTTATTGACTGAAATACTTGATTTTGTTAGCTGCTGAAGAGGTGGAATGCATGGAATCTTCTTATATCAAAACATATTGATGGAAGTTAACTTAGCCCATTTTAAAAGTGTACTTCCCTTTCGTCATAATAGATGATAGGTATCTCAATGCCATATAGGATCACATCAGGTCAGTATTGAGATGCTTGTTAGTGCAACTAATCAAGTGTAAGCCCATCATTTCTGGTTAGCCCATAATTCAGGTTAGAAACTTCCAACCATGAAGAATGACTTAATTTGTGAAACAAGCAGCAGAACCTATCTATTTTCCAGGATAGGACTGGCACAGAGTGAAGTTACAGACTTCATCTAATGTAAGTATGCTACTCAGTCCAGTAAAGCTGGGGGTGGGGGGAGGAAAAAAAAAAAAAGTAGAAACTGTAGCTAACTTAGCAGTTACCAGCTAAAGCAAAAACATACAGAGGAAATAATGTCTGCTTGCTATCTCATTTTTTTAAATTGCCATGAAATGGCTGCAGCCTCAGTTCAGCTGAAATGTAAACTGTTCCACCTCCACAAGCTACACAGTGGTAACTGGGGCACCTAGGGTGATTCATATGCCTGACCATTTTAAAGACATAAGTATAGAAAACACTGTTTTTGTTACAGCACTATCAGCAGCGATCACAATTTGTTCTTCTTAGTAACTGCACTAGAGATTGCTAATGTAGTAGGAATTTGCTGCATTTATACAAAGTGTATTAAAACAGGTTTAGTACATAAAATATTTGTATTTTTGAGGGCTAAATAATACCCGTGGAAAGCTGTGGGGTTTTTTTCCCCATCAACTTTCTCCATTTTGTTTTTTTTTTTTTCTTTGATTTTGGAGGTTGATTTCAGTTTCTTGAGGATCTGCTTGGCAAATCCCATGGGAGACTGCCATGGAGGGTAAAGGGGCCCAGGAGAGCTGGTTGATCTTTGAAGACAACCTGAGGAGGTTTTGAGGAAAACACATTCCATCCCTTGTGCAGAAAGTGAAGTCTAGCAGAAGCCTAGTATGGATTTGCAGGGATCTCCTGACTGAGATAAATCCCCAACCCCAAAAAAGAAGAGCACAGAGAGAGGAAGCAGAGACATCCTTAGACAAGGGGAACAGAGGCATTGCATGAGCTCAGCTGGAGTTGAAACTGGAAAGAAATGTGAAAGGTAACACTAAGGGCTTCTACAGCTACGCTGACAGCAAAGGAATGCTAAAGAAAATGTGCCCAATGGGGCAGGTAACCCACTAATGTAGAGTATGGAAAAGTTAAGATACTTGGTGCTTTTTTTGGCTCTGTTTTTCTTGAGAAGGTTTGTCCTCAGGTCTTCGAGGACCACTACGCTACCCAACAGAGTCTCTGGCAAGGAGCGGGACATTACCAACAGAAGAAGAAGACAGAGAAAGGGAGTATGTATCTCATTGGACATAGGCAAATCCAAGAGATC
>WTSP01028039.1:28131-38369 GCA_025331215.1 Actenoides lindsayi | reverse complement strand
CAAGCGAAGAAGAAGAAATAGAAAGGGAGTATGGATCTCATTGGAAATAGGCAAATCCAAGAGATCAGATGGAATCCATCCAAAGGCACTAAGGGAGCTGGTCAGTGACCTTGCAAGGGCACTCTATCTCATCTTTGAGAGGTCATGGTGATTGGGCGAGGTTCTCAATGACCAGAACAGGCAAATATCATCATCTCTATAAAGAGCAAAAGGAGGATTTGGGGAACTACAGGATGGTCTATGTAACCTCAGCCCTTGGGAAGGCTCTGGAACAAATCCCAGAAGGCATTTCCAGGCATGTTTCCAGCAAGCATGGATTTAGCAAGGGCATACTATGCCTGCCAACCAGATTGCTGGAACAGGCTTCCCAGAGAGGTGTTGTGGAATCTCCATCCTTGAGGATATTCAAACTGGCTGAGCAAGTTCCTGAACATCCTGAATCTAACTGGACCTGAGCAATCTGATCTAGTGAACATGCTTTAGGCACGAGGTTGGACTAGATGACCTCCAAAGGTCACCTCCTACCTTAAATTATTCTATGATCCTGTGTTTCCACAGATTGTCAGCTGAAATCAGTATCTCATACATTTACAAACGCATCCTTACTGTGGGTTACACTAACAGGCTGCAAACAAAAACAGGAAAATAAACTAACATGGTTTATTCATACTGCATGCTTCTCTTTATTTCACTGGTTTTCAAAAAAATTTCAAACAAATTTCCAGTGAACAGAGTCACCATAATCCTTCTGGTTATGGGCTGTTTTTCTTAGTTACCTTTCAGGGATCCAATTAAAGTAGCTCATTGACATCTGAGGTTCATAGACTAACAGCTAAAAAAATACTGCTACAGTTAAACCAGCTGGAGATGACAATTGCGTATCATAGCGTGTGACTCATGTCATAGTAACTTTTGGAATTTGTGTTTATACTGCACTGAAACAAAGTAAAAGAAGACTTTCAATCATGCAAGGAAATCACAATAATGTCATAAAGGCTACTTCCATAATGAAAAGTGAAGGTTTTCAGCATCAGGCCCCTTTATATTCATTACCTCACCAACCAGCCTGACTCTTCTGTGAATCTCAGGTGCTTCCCTCTCAAAAAAAGATTTAGCTCAATTATACCATGTGCTAACAAAACCTCTATTACAAAACACCCTGTTCAGTCCTGCTTCTTCAACTAAAGAGACCTGAGCCACTCACTATATGACTAACAGTTCACACATTGGTATTACCATTGAGAAAAAGTTCAGTGAACACAGCACAGCTACAGGCTGTTGACTCAAGGCATTCCCTTTTGCCTGTGACAAGCAGCAGTGACACAGACAGCAATATAGGGACAACATGATTGGACTGAAAGGTGTTTTCTAAGAACTCAGGACTAGCTTGGCACGGAGTGAAGTTTCACCCTCATCTCCCCTATGGTACAGAAGAGAGGTACATCTGGGCTTGATTAGGTCTCAGCTACAATGCTTAGTAATTCCTGCTGATCCTTCAGAGGGACATCTGAAGTCATTATAGTATCTCTATACAGCTGTGTTGAAACAAACAGCTCACAAAGAATGTAATTTTCAAACATTTACAACTGGTGCCTTGAGTTCCTTTCCTGTAGTTCTTTACTTGAAATCTTCAATCTGTCCTTCCTTTCCTTTCACTCCACTGGAATGGCTCTTGCCAAAGTTTCTAATGAGCTTTTTCCTGAAAAATCTCTTTTCTTTATCCTCATTCATTATGACTTTTCTGCTGTGTTGATCATGTCTTTTTAGACACGTTATTCATTGGGCTTCTGTGACATGTCATCTCCTGATTTCAGCATGTACTTCTTATCATCCCTGGTATTCTTTTCAGCAGCATCTGTGTTTTTTAACCAATCCTTTTGCCTCTTATAGACTTCCCCCTCCTTTTCTGGCTTAAATCTTATAAGAAACAGAAAGGTCAGGCTAATGATAACAAGCTTGAAAAAATTTTCAAGTGATATATAATGCTAATTACTATTTGGCTTCAAGAATAAATTAGGCACCTTTAGCTCCAATGAAAAGGAAATATTTTTACACACAGTGTATAAACTAACAGTGAAAGTTATGTCGCAGGTATTTGTTATAAGAATTATTGAAGTGGAAACACAATTTAAAAAGTATGTAATCAGTTATTTGGTTTAGAATGACCTCATCAGTATGAATCACAACCAGATGAACTTTAAACCAATCATCACAGAGTTGTGAAAACTCAGATCAATCAGAAAAAGAGCATTTCTTAGTCTTCTCAGTCTAAAACTATTTAATAACCACTGCTGAAGAAAATTAAGTAACTATAGTTTCCGTAGACATTTTCTTAAGAAGGAAAATGAAAATTGCAAGTGAATAGCCATCTCTTAGACAACACAAAAACAAAAGCCTTGTCAAAAAAGAGATATATCAAGTGGATAGTTTTATACCATATTTAAGTGAAAGTTTACTATAAGAATGATGGAAAAACTGATAGCAGAGAAATAAAGTAGTTAAAAGAATAAACATTATTTAAAAAAAAAAAGTATGCTTTTTAGGTTTCAAGACAGTATGCAATCTTAAGTAGGTATTAGAAAATCATTTTTTCTAATACTACAGTGTATCTTATGCCATAGCCAAAGCTGCCAGTTTCCCTACATTTCTATACTGCCTATTATTATGACTCCTGATTTCAACATGGATACCGGGGACAGTCGTAGAATCCAGTATTATAGTATAACTTGTATCAATTACTTGTGATTTGCATATTTTATTACATATGTATCCAAAAGAACATCTGTAAGATGCTTTATATACAGGGTTAAACACACATGACCTGTAAAGTCAGATATAGGATATAACTAATGCAGCTTTCTATATTATCTGTGTGTGCAGGCAAGCAGAGAACAAAACCTATGACTGCCATTGGTCTGCAGCTGTTAACATAGACCTCCATCTCTGAAAATTAAGAACATACAACAATTATAAAGAAAGTATTTGCATTTCAGTGTCTTGGCTAATAATAACAACAACAAAACCCCAACAATAATAAATTTTATAAAAGCACCCTCTGCACAGAGTACATCTTAAAGTCAAGCTTTTAAAGCAAGGATAATGGCAGTTTCACTGGCATGAGATTTATCAGCTGACAAAACCACCAAGGCAGCATGCTGTTGGCTGCAGTCCAATTCCCCCACATACATATCACCGTCTGGTGTGTAAGTTAATAGCAGTCTGGACTTGCATCCTTCCCAGCTCTCTTCCCCTGCAGCTACTTCTTTAACAAGAAACTGTAATGAGATCTGCCCACCTGACACAGCAAGCCTTCTGTAATACAGCTATGTTTTAAAACTTTCATGTCTACTATGTTACAGGTGTCAAGGATGAAACTTAATACACAATCAATGAAATTACTAAGCCAGTAATATACGGAGGTATCTACTTGATGGAATGTGTGATTGTATTTACTTTTGAGAATGAAAAACCACAAATGTGGTTTTTAAATAAAATGTGCCTACATGGTCAAAATAAGTTTTATCTCTAGCAAACATGAACAAATGGAAAAAAACCCCAGTATTTAGCATATTTATCACAGCAACTGTTACAGAAGCAGGCTTTCAGATATTCCTTCTCTGGTACTTTGGGTGATACTGTATAATGCATTGATTTGATGCACAGCATCAAATGTCATACTTATTAATTACCAGTATGCCCTACTTACTAACTACCCAGTCAAAACCAGGCTGGGTCACTGACATTCTCAAGCTGCTTTTGGGACAGCTATTCACTTATCCTTGTGAGCACATGGGTCAAGTCAGAACACAAGTGTCACCACTAGAAACAATTGTGATTCTTAATATATTTTGAACTTCTGAAAAGAGGTAGTGATTGCTTCACTAAAGAGCTAAACGCTAGTAAAGAAAGCACAGTTAGTAAAGCACTAATGAATGTATAGCCTAGGAGAGAGAACACGGGGCTACAAACAAGAAAAAGTAATCTGTTATTGGCAGACGGCTCTGTGCAGACCATTTCATCTCTTCAAAACATTTTCCTTATGCATTTTGAAAATATTACTTATCCTAGGCCGATTATTTTGTGTAACAAAAACATTGAAAATAACAAAATCTGAACACTTTAGTAATTTTTTTAAGTGGTAGTTTCTGTTCATAAGTATGAAATGCTAATTAAATATTAGTATATATTTTAGTACTATTGTGAATGTATTTACTTAATGTTTTGAGTTTATTTTTAGAAAAAAATCTTTGGTAGAAAGCATTCTAGAGGCATACTGCATGATTTTCATTGTAACACGTAAGTGGAAATACCAGACTCCATGTACAATTTAAACTGCGTAAATTACCATCTGTGGGATTACTGAGATCTTAGTACCACAATCTTGATGAGGCTCTTTAGTCTACGTAACAACAACTGAACACTTATTTCTTAAAAGTGAATTTTGGTAGGAGATTTTATCAGTGCAATTTTTTTATATTGCTATACCTTTAACACTAAGTTAATTCAAAAAGGGGCTCAGGTCCTTATGTGGGAAAAAATCAAATAAAAACTTATGACATTGGAGAACTCATCTAAAATATGCTGTCATAACACCAAGTAAGTATTTTAAAGGTTTAACCTAAGAATCAGTCAGAACTAGGGGGCACACTGAAAAACTTATCATGTGAAACTGTAAATGTGACAGTACCTTATTAAAAGGTATATTGCAATTTCAGACATTGATTTGGAGAAGATTCTAAATTTTAATCAACTTATAAAGCTTTAAAATAATTTTATAGCACTGATAGGTACATTTTAAAAATGGAAATGTAGAATTTCAACAATTTAACCTACAGAAAGTCTTATGTTGATAAAAGAGTGTGGCATATTCTTGGTTTACACATTGTGTCAGCAACCAAGAAAAGCAAAGTATACCATTAAAAATGTATGTCTTCTATTTTTACCAAACTCCCACCGGCCTCCAGAAATATTACTTGTATTTTCAATTGTTTCCTTACTTAGCGTATGCTGGAGCAACCCAGTACGGATTCTCCTCTGCTTCCTTTGCGTGACGCAAAATAGCTTCTCGAGGGTTGCTATCATCTGTCTTATCCAGTGCAATGTTCTTGACTATATATGATGACAAGGTGCCTCCATGAGTTCCAACACGCCCACCACGACCTGTAGCAAAAAAAATTAAAACAAAACAAAAGAAAAAGTATTTTAGAGAAAACTATTTAAGAACTAAACAGAGAAATGTATATTGTCTGTAACAGTGATCTGACACAACTTATTTAATAGTCTAATTAATAGTCTAATATTACTCTAACTTAGAGCTGCATTCATGTAAGTGTTTTACTGATTATATAACTTAAAGTAAGTAATTGTGATCATTAATTTATTCCAGGCAAGGACTCCAACCAAGCATCAACATCTTACAGTGCTGCACACTGCCCATACATATAGTGGCCACTCAAAGTCTGAATGCAAATCTGAACGAGTGTAGAGCCCAAGCATAGCATATGTCGGTCTGAAATTATTACACTTAGTTTACCTGGTCCTGCTACTGGAGGTTCAGGTTTGTGAGACTTCATGGGGTCCAGCCTATCCTTCTCCAGCTGTTTCCTGGTGCTTCGCTGTCGTGGTTCACGGAACATCGGAAGAGCATGGGCTGGGGAGTCACAGTTTGGAGAAAAAGAAATGTTGGAAATTCTATTTTCTTTTTAAGGTTTTAATTACAAAAACAAGGACTGTGATTATTCCTTGCAATGGAAAAGGTGGCAAAAGCAGCCTCCCAGTTCTTCTCTATCCACACAGTGGTTTACTGAGGTGTATTTTAGAGGGCTTCTTTCTGCCAGATTTTTCAAAGATGAAAGCAGCCAGGTTTCCAGGGTTCCTTCAGGCAGGAGCCTTTCATCTGAAATACTGTTTACACAGTTCATGCATATTTAATTTACTCCTCTGTCAATTCATTTCTCAACATTTGCATTGTAACCAACTGGTTGCTCTTTTCTGCACTTCCTGTGTTGCTACAGCTTTCTAATACTCTAAGAGCACAACAAAACCCTAGATGCATTCTTGGATCTGAAACAGAGAGAGACAGAATCTCCTCAATTATCCAAAATGTAATGTTTCTGCATCTGAAGTAAAATTTATGTTATTTTTTAAATTATAAGATTAATCAAAGTTTCAAGAATACCTGTAACTGAGACAATCTGGCTAAATTATCAGGATTTAAAACTTCTATTTCCTCATAAATATGTTACAGTATCTTCAATCATAGTAATGATTTCATTTGGCTCAGATGAGACACATTTGTCAGCAACAGAGAAACACCACATTAAGTAACATAATTTTCTTGTGGTGAGGTTTGGCTATCACATTCAGGTGTCCTGACTGCTGCCATTTCCCAAAATGTGGGACATCAGCTTTATACAGGAGTAAAAAATGAAAGGCAGCATCCAGGGATCTATCAGACTGATTTTTCAGCTGGAAGCCTGCTCAATTTATTACACTGAGTGAAGTCACAGCCAGGTGACACAGCAGTAGATCTTTGAAAATAAATGTTTTAGATTTTAGTTTTGCAGATTTCATGAAGTATGAAATGCCTGCCACAATTATCCTTACAACATTTTTCTTTGTTGCTTTATATGCAAGTATCCTTATTTAGTTTCAAAATGACGTGGAAGAAAGTTACACAGCTAAAACTGAGTGATAAGATCCTGAAACTTTGCGTAACTGGGATCTAAATCTTTCAATGGCATCTATAAATGCCATCAAATAGAGAAGTTCCACTAGATTTTAAGCAGAAAGATTTAAAAAAAAAGATAAAAGTTCTTTACAATATAAACACTAACAACAGCGCACGTGAAGTATTCAAATAGGCCATGGACTGATATAATCAAAGTGGTACTAAGCATGGGTTGAGAAGAGCACCCGAAGGAGATCAGTATCACTAATCTTTGCCAGCTGCTTCTTTACCCACTGTTACCCAAAACCAGGAGCTGGACATCTGCAGCAGTGAGGTATGTAGGAGACAGCTGTAACTGGAAAGTACCTGAGATGGGAACCCAGAACCAAACTGCGCTGATACAGGCCTGTTTACCAAGACTGTACAGACTTTCTCATTCTAAACTTTCTTTTTGTTTATTATGCTGCCAAACAACTATTTTGTTGTACAGAAATGGTTTCAGCCATTTCTACAACCAAGATTACTGGAAAACAGCTAAATTACAACACCGCAGAACTGGAAAAGGATCAATAGAAGCAGGACAGCACAACTGTGTGACTGTTCTCATTTCACATGAGGAAACACCACATAGGTTAGTGCTAATGGGGAGGGCTACAATCTCTCAGCCAATCCCCTCATCCCTTGTAAAAAAATTTCCCCCCGGGAAAAGGCAGATCACTAAATGTTTTCTAGTGACGATGGCAACTATTTCTCATGCATCACTGAGCCTTAAAAGGAATACAAGCTCTTAAACAAGTATAACCCTGAAGCTAGAGCGCTATTTAAGCTATATAAACCCCCATACAGCTCTGGGCAAGTTTGAAAATTTTGAAAAATCACCTGGAATTTGTTTAAGATCTATCTCTAATGTTTTGCAACTGGTACTATTAATGTTCCTAAGTGGCAAAGCACTTCCTAAAACCATCTACATTCACCAGTTTAGTGGTCAGGGCAAAACTGAAGACTTAACCGAAATTTTGGAGGTGGGTTTTTTTTTGTTGTTGGTTTGTTTTGTAGTTGGTTTTTTGTTGTTTTGGATTTTTTTTTGTGTTGTTTTTTTTTCAGGCAATTGTCCTTTCAGGTGCATCAGAATCTAGAAACCAACCATTATTAACAACTTTGAAGAGTATACAAAATATACACCTTTCTGGTTGTGCAAGGCTACAATAAAGTTTGGATGAAGCACTAACTTCTCATACCAATCAATACTTAATGAAAGATGCAGCTTTTTAGAGGGTAACATACGAAGCTAAATGATCTGCAAAATAATTTCAAACTGAGAAAAAGCTAAGGATGCTGCTATAAAGATATGTTTAAATTTCTTACGTGTTATAATGTAATCCTGTGTAAGAGTTTCTGCTTGTCTCTCTTTTCGTTTTGTTTTGACCACGCATAATTTTGCTCCCCTAGGAGGAAACATACAACAGTTCAGCTGGTCTGTTTATATCAAACAGAAACCATTTTTTATTCAAGACACAGTCTCAGCAAAATTATATAGTGCTTTAAATATTCATGAATGTGTGTATCTTTGCCTGTCCGTGCACATGTGAAGGTGGGTAGAGAGATTATTGTTTCTGCTAGAAAGCAGTTTATATAACATGCAGAAATAAGGAGGCAAGATTCATTTCACACTTCATTTGTCCAGAGCACTTATAGTGTGCACATTGGAAGTGCTCCTCTCCCAACATAGGCAATGATTTGCTCCTAGTTCTCTTCCTAAGCAGCAGAGGTGGCAGTTACCTAAGCAGAGGTGTCTGTAATGCTGCAGCAAGGAAGACTGCACAAACCTGGCTGCAGCAACACTGATTTAAACTGGTGGTATTTTCCTCCTCAGGATAAGCAAGAGGAAATAAACTGGCCACAAAGCTGTGCTAGGGCTGTGGTGGTCTGTGCCTAGGAGACTCAGGTTGCCCTCTGGAGAGGGGTCCAAACACTGATGACCAACTCTCTTGTCCTCTAAATTGACTAAGATCAGAAAAAAAACCAACTTATTTCTGATAATCTTGTAAACCACAGTTTAGATTCACATCCAAGTGTTAACGTCACACTAAGTAAACAGAAACTGTGAACTATAACACAGTATGTTTTTGGATGCCAGTGAAACAAAGATGAGCACATATAGGGGAAGAACATCTTATTTGTACCACTCAGTATAGATGAAGTGCACATTTCCCCCTGCTGACAGGAAGGAAGCATGCCTCAGTTCTCCAGCCAATCCAGACAGTAAAGCCAAATTAATTGCAAAAGAAATATTTAGAGATAAGTCCCCTTCCTTTTGCTCCAGGCTGACAAATACCACCTTCCTATTAGATGTACAGGCAAAATCCACACATGATAGGTGGGGACAGAGGAGAAGACTAGCAGAAAGATGGCAATGTGCTTCCTTGCTTTGCCCTCTTTCAAATTGGGTCTTATAGTAAACTTCAGTGTGTGTGAAGTAATAACCAAGATTTGTATTTCAGAAAAAAAAAAGACATAAAAAATATCACTGTATACAATAAGTATCCTTTCAATAACACCGTATCAGCTGCCTCCAAGAGATAAGATGAAAGGTTGGTTATTCTCACTGCAGATTTCATGCAATTAAAAAGTGAAAGTATAAATTCAGGTAAAACTGCCAGCATACTGCACCATGAAAAGCTTGGAGGAAAATATGCTGCTTTTCAGAAATAAACAGGATGTTGGTTTTTTTCCTTTCTACTGCTATTAAATAAGTAAGACTGCAAAACAAATGTTACTAAACTATCTTTTCTCTTTTCTTACTGTAATCAGAGAACCACAGAATTAGGCTAAATTTGAAAAAAAAAACCCAAATGTTCTTAATCATTAATCACGATTACGTACCTCTGGCTTTTGACAGGATCATAGTACACTTTGGCCAAACCATTTCCTGTACCAACCATGATCTGGTTCAGCTTGGGATGCCAAAGGCAACGCACAACACTCTGAAAGAAAACAACATATTGATAGTTAGTTGATCATCCATCTAGATCTTAGAATTAATATTCATATTGTCAAAATGGATCAAAAGTCACATTGTAGAAGAATCAAGCCGAAGCACATGAATGAATGTGTAAATATGTGAATGAAGAAAAGTTCCTCTCCAGAGCAGAATATAATGTAAAAGGAGTGACAACACATGGATGTAGGCAGAGAAGGAAGTACAAATTGGTGGCAGTGTGATGTCCAGTGCTTTCCACAGACTAACTGCTCCAGGGTCTTTGTAGGCATAATGGAAATGGAAAGTTAAAGGGGATTCAGAGGAGAACAAAGATTTGCTTCAGATACAGTAATGCTGGCCTTCATGACTTTCACATTTTTATTTTTAATTCTTAATTCTTTCACCCTGTTGTTTATCATTTTTTTTTCCTTCTTGTCACACAGTGCTGACCTTTCACTTGCTGACTGCAGGAACGGAAAAGTAGCTGATTTTCACTCTCAGTTCTTTCTTCTGCACAACACCCAGAAGAACTTGGTATTTGATGCCAATGTCTCACAGCTTTGTCACCCTTCTAGTCAGCAGAGAAAC
>WTSP01028039.1:17418-28031 GCA_025331215.1 Actenoides lindsayi | reverse complement strand
TTCTAATGTTTTGGTGGTTTGGGTTGTTTTTTTTTTCTCATGAGTACTGTTCTTCTATACACACAGTGTGGTGCTCCATGTCACTTTGAATCTCTGTGTGATTACTGTATTCAGTCTGATTCAGCAGGCCAGCACAGAAACTCCCTAAGACTCGAGCGTGCCAAAAAAGCGGGCACAGTCTGCCACAAAGGACAACACATCTTAATACAAATGCAAAACTTAAACATGCATCTGACTAACCGGGCGAAGGTATCTGTTTTTGAGAGATAGTATTCACTGAGCATATTTTTGAGAGAGATATTTCACTGAACAATGATAATTTTCTAGCCCTTTTTTCCTCCCAAGCTTACTACTTCTTTCTCAAAAGCAAGGAATAGACTATTCTCAAAGTGAATTAAGAATTCAATATTAAATCACTATCACACATCTATCATTAAATTATCTATATATTGGCTGCTCATTGCCTGGATGCATGTAAACTTTGCTGGATAAAAACTGTCTGGATGGTGAGGCCCAGAATGCTGGTAAAGGGTGTTAAATCCAGTTGGTGACCAGTTGTGAGACATGTCCTCCAGGGCTCAGTACTGGGGCCAGGTCTGTTTAATACCTCTATCAATGATCCAGATGAGAGGATCAAGGGCTCCCTTAATAAGTTTTCAGACAACACCAAGCTGGGTGGAAGTGTAGATCTGCTTGAGGGTAGGGAGGCTGTTCAGAGGGATCTGGACAGACTACATCAATGGAACAAAGCCAGTTGTATGAGTTTCAATATGGCCAAATGTTGAGTTCTGAACTTTGGCTACAAGAACACCTGGCAGTGCTACAGGCTTGGGAGGAGTGGTTGGAAAGCTGCTCAACAGAGGGACCTGGGGGTTTTGCTTGACATCCAGCTGAACATGAGCCAGCAGTGTGCCCAGGTGAACAAGAAGGCCAGTGGCATCCTGGCCTGTATCAGGAATGATGTGGCCAGTAGGACCAGGGAAGTGATTTTATCCCTGTACTTGACACTGCTGAGGCTGCATCTCAAGCACTGTGTTCCGTTTTGGGCCCCTCACTACAAGAAAGACACTGAGGAGTGTCCGAAGAAGGGCAACAAAACTGGTGACAGGCCTGAAGCACAAGTCTTATGAGGAGTGGCCGAGGGAACTGGAGTTGTTTAGCCTGGAGAAAAAGAGGCTGAGAGGAGACCTTATCACTCCCTAAAACTGCCTGAAAGGAGGTTGCATCAAGGTAAGGGTCGGCCTGTTTAACCAAGTAGCAAGTGGAAATGGCCTTAAGTTGTGCCAAGGGAAGTTTATACTGGATATTGGGAGGAATTTATTTATTGAAAGGGTTATCAGGCATTGGAATGACTTGTCCAGGGCAGTGGTTGAGTTCCCATCCCTAGAGGTATTTAAGAGCCCTGTAGACGTAGTGCTTATAGATACGGTTTAGTCAAGGTCCTGTCAGTGCTAGGTTAATGATTGAACTAGATGATCTAAAGGTCTTTTCCAAACTAGGAAATTCTGTGATTCTGTGATATACAAGGTTGGTTTTTTTGCATAATGCAGCCTATGAAATTCACAAAATGGGAATCTCTAATGTCTTAACATGAGAAATACAGCAAAACTAAAATGTAATTAGGGATGTAATATAGCCCTGTAACTTGGGAACGACAACCACCTAATCTGGAAAAGAATGGTTATATATTGGCTCTTGTGACTCCTGAATCACTTCCCATTTCATGTTCCACACTCTATCTGCTTTAGTCCAGATCCCATTTTTTGGACTGTTATGAGGCATGTAAGATAAAAATATAGAAAAAATTCTGAAGCCCATTCAGCCATCATGAATCAGAACTTAATTTTATAACAAGATGATGGATGACTCTCTTCTGAGCTGTTCTGCTTTGTGTTCTCGTTTAAGAAGAAAAACTTAGCCAGATGAGTTTATATGAATCAACCAACCATTTCTTTACAAGTTTCGTCTGTAAAACATCTCCTCTACATAGATGTAAATGCAACATTATAGCTTCCCATTTACCTACAGGTACAAATAAATCTGGTTTGCTCGTTATGAGACAACTAAAGGACAACAATCTTTTTTACAGGTAACTCTGAAGTACAAAATAGAACTCTGATAATGCATTTTGTCCATGATCCCTGCTACAAGTGGCCAAAATAATCAATACAGGGTTGCTAATCAGTTGTTTGCTTTGAATAAGAGAATCTTACATACTGTTATGTAATGCTCAAAATGCTACAGTAACTCTAAAACACACAAAGCTAGTAACAAGTATTGAAGGTCAAAGGTGGGTCACCTTTTCTTTTATTAATATTTATTGACTGTGTTTAGCCAGCCTTTTAAAACTTTGTAGCTAATGTGGTTCTCCACTTTCTACTGTCAAGTAAATGTATTTTATAGCATGGTACTGGATACTGGCCAACAAAAACAAAGCCTGAGACAGTGTGGCTCAACACTGATGGGGATTACTAAGTTTCTAACTTGACAAACATGCACAGCACACTTAAAACCACCATGGCACGTGCTCCAGAGAAACTGCCATTAAATACAGCCCTATAAATCTTCTGAAACCATAAAACATCCCCAGAATATTATTTGTTAAAAACTAAACAAATACAAGCTCTGAACATGCAAGTAATTTTATTAATACAGTGGCATATAAACCTATTTTGTAAGATATAATAAAAACTGCTTATGCAGATTTTCAGATTATTTTAGAAATGGGCCATACTTTAAAAAGACCAAAATACTGAATTCCTGAAGATAATAATTTTTACCCAATCATATAACCCTAAAGAAGTAAAAAATCTGAACCATTATACACAAAAGAAATCATTGTAGACTAGGTCTTAATATTGTGAGTGAGGAGAAAAGGGCAATCTATCACACAAAATTAACTGATTCTTAAAGAGCATTTATTCTTCGATGACTCTAACTTTATCCTACTGTTTACACTTAGAATAAGTCAGGTAGAGGTTTTTATCACTGGAAATACTAAACATCGAATTCCAGCTCAAAGAGCGTCCTACCTTCCAGGTCTCCAGGAAAATGTGTTAACAGCAGGAAAATAAGTGTTTTCCTGGATTGGCCTGTTTTTTCATACAGGTAGAGACCCACCATACTGACACTGAATTTTACACAATTACAGAACGGTTCCAGTTGGAAGAGAGCTCTGGAGACCATCTAATTCAAACCCCCTGCTCCAAACACGGTCAGCTACTTCAGGTAGGTCAGGGCATTGCCCAGTTTCGTTTTGAGTACTTTGAAGCATGGAGACTCTACAGACTCTCTGGGGAAACTGTTTCAATGCATGACCATTCCCACCATAAAAAAAAACCCCACCAAACCCCAAACCATTTCCTCATGTTTAAGTGGAATTTCCTGTAATTAGTTTTTTGTCTATTGCTTCTTGTCCTGTCACTGGTTACCACCAAGCTTTGCTTTACCCACTTCACCCTTTTGTCGCCTTTCAAGAATTAGCTTTTTATTAAGATTCTTTATACAAGATTCCCCCAGGAGCCTTCTGTTTTCCAGGCTGAGTGATCCTAGTTCCCAGCCTTTCCTTCTGTGCCAGATACTCCAAGCCTTTAATCACCTTTGTAGTCCTTCACCGTACTCTGATATGTTCCTCCCTCTTGTGCTGGGAGCTCAGAACTGGACCCAGCACTCTCACCAGGGCTGTGTAGGGGGGAATAATGGCCACCCTGCTGGCAATGTTCTTTTGCCTGATGCAAATGCCCAAGGGATTTGCCATTCCACAATCACTGTTTAAGATTAACTTGTTTCATTTTAGGGTTGTGCCCTGGATTGGAAGCCAACACAAATGAGGTGATACTTCAGTTTTAATAGCCCCTGAGACAGGAAGCAATAATCTCAGCAGTTAGGAGCAAACTGCAAGTTCTTACTCCACTACAAAGGTGCTTTCATGCTTGGTAAAAGAAATAGAAGAGCAGGGAATTAAATTGCCTAGTATTACTTCATGGAAACCCAGCACAAAGACTTGACTATCCTTAAGTATTGGTTGCAAGGAAATCCTATGGATGATAGCTTCAAGAATCGGAAAATAAGAACACCAGAATAACAACAAAAATCTTCGGTTAAGTAATCCTAGATTCAAACATTCAACACCGACTTAACCTGTTTCTTCTAACATTTAAACCTGAAAAAGACAAACTTATGTACATTCTGAAATAAAAAAAATTTCAGGTCACATCTCAGTTTTGCAAATGGAAAATAAGTCTTCTTATAACAAATAAGAATGATAAAACACAGAATGAATCATCATATAAATATCTTCAACATTTAAAAAAAAAAAGATGTCTGTAGTGGCTGGATGTTTTGAACTGTATGCCTTTGGAGCATGAAGTCCTGGAAGCTTGTCATAAAAATCCTGAAAATAATTTTATCCACAGAACTGATGTGGTCAGCTTTGTGACTAAGATCTGAAAATACAGCACTTACAAAAGACAATTACTAGTAATGATTTAAAAGCTGTTTGGTGCTTTGCTGCTAAAAAAACATTAAGCTCTTCAAATGAAATCAATCAGAAAAGCCTCTGGCAATGTCTAGTGCACATACAAAGACGGTAGCCTGCATTGAGAAATACTGGGGAAAAAATATGAAAATATTTTTGTGAAGTCAGGCACGGAAAATATTAAAAATGTTTAACAGAACGAGAAACACTCCAAGTTTATCTTCCACATTGTCACTGTGAAAGAAGTTAGAACAGATTCAGTGGGTGTTATTATATTAGCCCTTTGTAATTATTTTCTGGTAACAGATTGTCATATAATACTTAAACTGACTTGAGTTGACTTAAACTGAAAGTCAATTAAAAATTATCTACACACCTTTAAAGACATCTTTTTTTCAGTCTGAATGAAAGTGTTTATCTTCTTAAACAACTGCCTATTAAAATAAGAACATAGTACAGATTGTTCTTGAAACTAACCACACCTTTTTCTGCTATGCTATTTATTGTTTTTAAATATGAGTAACCTAAACAAAACGTAATTTTTACTTTATTTCTAAGCTAAGCACTATACTTCAGACTCCCAGTTCTTTTAACATAAATTGCAGTTTTAGAAAATTGTACCTATAATCTTAAACAACAAAACTCATAAATATGTAGAAAGGTGGCAGGCATAAGTGATGATATCACTATTCCCTCATGTGCTCTTCCACCTGCACGTCTTCTGAGACGTGCACAATCCCAGCTCATGTGCAGTTCTGGGGTGATTCATAAATAGTCTCAACCCTAACAGTCTGTTCTCACCTCTCTGTTTCCTTTTGTATCATGGAAGCAGAGCTGCTGCTGCAGGTAAACAGCAAACTACTCCAATTAATTCTTCTGTTAGGTTATTCTCCATCTGGTTTAACTTACTGGCAACTATACACATCACTGTGTCGGTACTATGCACGTAACAGTGCTTTGATGGGATTTAGCAGCAGTGCCTCTAAATGAGAAACTGAAGCCTGAAACATAATTTTCTGTAACACAGAACGGGTCGTTTATTCTGGCCTAGAAACACACTCTGTGTTTAACAGCAAAGTGAAGAATAACTGAAGCAGATTTCTCAGCAAGCAAAAGCTAATTACCTAAAGTGAAACTGTCCAGAGCACTTGGGTAACACACCAACAGGAGTAAACAATGCAGAGAGGGCATTTTACAAGGTCAGCAAGAAAAGATTAAAATGATTTGTGGCATAGGAATGGAAAATTTACCCCTAAGATGAAACCAGGAAGCTGCTAAGGTCATAAAACTACAGACTGATGTCAAGGATTGATAGAATTCTCCTGGGTCTTTGCTTATAAAGCTGGTTCCAGAATGCAGCAATGAAGCCAAAATTCAGTTCCTTTGCCCACATTTAGGTAAAAACGTTTAGTTTTACAGCATGGATAAAGCAGATGCAGGATGGGAAGAGCGGTCTGAAGGGGGTGGGTAGAGGTTGCAGGCAAGAAGGTGAGGAAAGGTTAATAAATGCTAGTAAGAGGGACTAAGAAGGATTAGAATTGTTTCACATTCAGAAGAGATACTGGCAGAGACTATGAAGGTTGTCAGACTTTTCGGACGGGATGCACTATGGAAAACAAAGATAACGCATATTAAGGAAAAAATCTGAGCAAATACAGCAAGTATTCCTAGGTCCTACATATTACAGACTATGTATAGCCTTCATGGAAACATTAATTCTTAGGCTTAATTTACTTTTCTGTCAGATTCCAGTGCCTGAGCAGTCACTTAATCTCACTCATATCTTTTGATTCTACAAAACTGTAAGGTTGTCCTTTATGCAACAAAATAAGGAGAACATATATTAAGAATGTCTCTTGAAAGTATTATTCACCTCTGTCCTCCTTCACTCTGCTGCAAGAGAGCTAGGGAAGATTAGGGGTTTTGTCCATCGCTGTCTTCTTGTATTCTTGTAGTAAGATCTTATGTATCTGTGAGCTGAAGCTGTACAAAAGCACCGATTTCTTATTTTTTGCATTTCACTTGAAGCTTTGACTGATACCCAAGAAAATGTAACTACCTTTACATGTATACAGACTCCAAGATAATAGCCAACCTTTTGTTGCTAGCAAAATTTTATTAAAGACACATATATGTGTATGCATATATTGATCTACAAGAATATGGAGGTCATAATTTGCTGTGAGATTGGCATGACATCAAGTTTCACCATTTTCCCAAAAATTCCAAGAGCTTTCATTTTTTTGGAATCACCACACACTTCTGCAGCACTGAGGTCAATGAGGCTATATTATTTCCTTGCTACTGCAAAATGAAAAGTAAATTAGAGGGGCCATATTTTACAGTGTTTTAATTTCTTTTTGCTCCTTCAGGAGGTCTTTCTGCTTCTCAGTTAGGCACTGTTTTCTTTGGAAACAACCCATTCTCCCTAAAGACAGTTAAGTTTTAAGGTTAAATACCAGGCATTTGTCTTAGAAAATGAAGATTTCATGAGAAGTGTATTTTCAGGTAATGCATGATACTGTATCAGCTTTTCCAGGTCTTTGAATAAAGCTTCTCCTGCCATGCAGGGAAGAGGAAAGAAAAACATGCTTCCATATTAGTTATGCACTGTTGGAATAAATGTTCCAGTTTTTCTTTCTCTTCACTTTAGGTACAGCCTTTCACTCTTCTTCAAGTCATAAATCTTTACTCTCAGTCTGCTTATACGTTTGCTCCAAAACACCAGAATTGGTTATTCAGTTGTCTGCAGCTATCATACTTTTAGGCTAAGATCACTAAAATAATACCTGCTCCTATTACAATTAGAGAAGTTTAAACCAGTACAGACAACAAATCTGATAAATGGATAAAGTGCATCTATCTACTTCCACACCTGCAAAAAACTCCCCTGAGAGGGTGGAAATCTCTACTGAATGATGCTGACATACAGCTAATATTTGTGCTATGTCTGTGATGAGTGTCAGCCAACATCCCACCTGTAAACTGGAAAAAAGCAAAAGTGATTTTCTTGCAAATTACTATAAAAAATACTGCTAATTCCACATAAGTACTGACAATGGAAAGGGGACATTCTAATCCTAGACTTTCACACATTTCTTAACTGTTGAAGCAAGAATTAATGGGGTTTTGAAGTTTCCTTCACATGATGTTTCAACTAATTTTTAAAAGAAGACTGTTACAATTTAGATAAAGTTCTGTAATCCTGAAGTGAATTTGCTGATGTTTTGACAGTTATGTTTGGAAATCAGGTGCAAGTAAAAGAGTATAGACTTGACTCACAGCTATCAGAATCCTTTCACAGAGTGGCAAGCTTTTCCCCTGTAATTTGCCTACAGTCATAAATCCTTAAATTGATAAAAATGAGTGCAAAAGTAACTCATTGTCTCCTACTTTGCTATTTGGAAGGTCAGAGTACAAGAGATGAAATGTCCCAGTGCTTTAGCATGAGAGAATAAACACCAATGGAGGGAAGTGAAGGTCTTATGTGGGACTTACCAAACTTAAGATGTTTACACCTCTAATCTTTAGTGGTCTTCTCTTTAAATGCCTACAAGCTTTTATCTCTCTTTACAGTTAAAGGAGAGAAATAAGCATTTTACAGTGGTCTTCATCTAACCTATTTTAGACATCTATTTTAGGATGAGATAAAAATCACAGTCTGGATGTGTTTATTTTTCTCTGTTGATTAGAAAAGGAGCCAAGGGTGACTGGATAAGCTGTAGACATCTATATTTGGTCAGGTGAATGACTGCAGCCTACAATGGCCAAAATAACCACATAAGAAAAACGGAAAACTAACGAGGATCTATATTTCAGCATGTTGTGCTACTTATATAAAACTCTCCAGTTCAAGGATAAAGGATCCTGAAAGCCAAATTAAATACTCCTCATGCAGCAAAAATACAGCAGATACAAACTTTTCAACAAATCTTTAGAATCTTAGCTTGAACAATCAAGTCTAGCTCTGTAGGTGCTTAAAAACTGAATGAGCGTAAACCAGAAACAAACAGAGCCTATGTTCACCGTTACTGCTTATCCCTTCCCTCACCTACAATCTAATAAATAATTCCTTCAGAATCTGTTCTGAAGCTATACAATGAAAAAGTGACAGCAAGAACTGCTGCTCTAAGAAAATATTTTTGGTTAAGAAAAGAAAATCTTAAACCAAACCTTCTCTCTTTCCTATGTGCAAGCTTTGCTTCAGTGGCCATGACGGTATGTGACGGGTTCTGTTTGAACAGCACTGCTTGGATTCACTGCACTTGGCTGTCCAGACGGTCAGATAAGCAGCATGTCAGCAGGGAAGATAGTGAACATGTAAAATGATATTCTGACTGTGGTTGTGGAGTCTGTAAGGACAGGACACCACAGCAGTGGCCAAACAGGACTTTTCTGACCAAACTGAATATTTATCTTAACTGTAATTTTTGCGAATTCCAACATTGCTGAAAAAAACCCCAACCAAACAGTCTGGCAAAGTCAGTGCAAATATCTGTGCAACTAGTTTATTTAGTACATCTTTCTGTCTTTTCTCCTGTAAAACTCCCACATATTCATGGTAAAGAACTGCTTGGGCAATGCAGTATCTTTTATACATGTAGGAGCTTAAAATATCATTAAGCAATACTACTTGGGAAACCTAACTGCTTATTAGTAATCTTTTTAAGGAACAGTAATTAGCTTTCAAATTAACATCACCCATTACCTAACCTATAGTGACGTTATCTATATATTTGAGCGGGGCAATGAATTTCAAGCTTGTGCTAGAGTGAGGGAACAAATCTCAAGTGTGCCTTCCAGTGTAATTTCAGAAAAAATTTCAAAGGATTTCCATGTCCTTAAATAAAACATTACAATATATGAATACTGACAGCTAAAGACAGCTTCCCACTACCACAAAATCTTTCAACAATTGCTCACCATATCTGGCTACCACTGCTTTTTAACAGTGTAATTGGGAAAGATAATAAAATATTTGCTTTCAAGATTCTCCATTTTATAATGAACATTCTGAATCAGTTAAAAACTCCAGATACAGAGACTGCTGTAGAGGGAATACAAATCTAGTCTTAGTACAGATCTTCATGAACATTTGAAGAGGCCCACAGTTTTCATGGACTGAAAACTTTGCAGCTGCTTGCAAAATACATCCCAGCAAGAATGCATACACTACTTGTTAAGGAGAGGAAAATGACTCAGAATATTCTAAAAATCTCATTATGCTGGGCTGCAGAAAAGGCCCATAAGCATTCTAACTTATATGTGGAGCGACTCCTGCCTATCTACCAAGATCTCAAAGCTTTAAAAGGGAACCCTTATTTCCTCCCTCATGCCATTGTACTCTATGAAGTTCAGAAACAGGCCTAAAAGAGTATTAAACAAATGTTTCACACATTTTCCCCCAGTGTACACAGAGGTGTTTTCTCTCCAATTCTATATAACTGGAATTTAAAGGAAAAACTGAACACACATACCCACACCGCCCCTTTCCTCACCCAAAAACCTCAATATTCTAATCTTGAAACTAAAGGCAATCTTACCTGCAGAAATACCACTATTTCTACATAACAAACAAGGATCATTAATAATGAAGGCTGACATGCAAAACGGAAGGTAAAACAAACCAATAAAGTTAAGATTAGAAAGAAATGGCTTTTATATAGATAGGCCTTTCCTTCTTCTGCAGTCACCTTGACTTCTCTGCAGCAGTTCTACATGTAATATCAGCTACATTAACTGTGTGCTCCCCTCCAAGAACAACAGAACTTCTGCCTTAAAAATCAAAGAAATACAATGCTGTTCAGAGACAGTATTAATTCCTACTGCGCTCTCTGTAATCTCTTTTTGCTTGTGTCTCAGAGCACAGTGGTGATCCAAAAGCCAATGGCTTGGCTTGCCATGCTGCTGTACCTTGGAAAGGCTGGTCTGCCTCCTGGATATATCCACCATCCAGAGAAGGGGATATATGTAGACTGAGTAACTATTACAAAACTGATGTATTTTTAATTAAAAAATAAAATAAAATAAACAACAGATTTAGAACTATGCCATTCCCAAATGTCTGTGAAGCTGAATAAATGTTAAAAGTTTGCTTCCACCTTGTTGCTTCTTTTGAGAAAAAAAAATGGTTAAA
>WTSP01028038.1:34345-66823 GCA_025331215.1 Actenoides lindsayi | reverse complement strand
CTTGTATATATTTGTATATATTCCATTTTATAATTATTAATTTCATTTTCATTAAAGCTGTTCTAGTTTCCTTTTCTGATCGCTAAGTCTCTCTCCCTTATTCCTTTTCTCTTCCCCTTTGGCGAGGGAGGGGGGATAACAGAGAGCGTCTGTTTTCGGTCTAAGGGGCTGCCCTGACCCTAAACCATGACAGACATAAATGTGGTTCACACTCCCATTCAGTGCACTTCTGCCTTATGCATTTAATTATTTGAAAAGACTATCAGATTGCAGACCAGGAGAAATATTTGCCCATGCACAAATGTCAAACTCTCTGGTCATGAGCATGAATCTTGTATGCTCAGGAAATTTGTAGCACCTTCTAGAGTTTATTCATGTGCTGGTGGGGACCTTAATAAGTTCGATAACTGAACATGGCTGGGGCTTATAATTTCCATTTGCCTTTGTTTTCCTCTTCTTCTATAGTGCATTGCTTCTTAAACTGACAGCAGAAACAGAGTTCTGTTTGAATGCTTGGGATTATATCTTACTGATTCTTAACATGCATATGCTTTCTAAGTAAATAATGTTCTGTGTTTTCCATTTCTTAATAACTCTTTTCCATAGGTTAGACTCCTTTATAGGGAATGTTGACCTCTTCGTTCCTTCACTATTGCTGTCCCTCTGACCAACTACAACAGAAAGAAATCCTGTGTCTGAACAAAGTAGTTGGAAGGGAACTCTGTGTTTTCACTGTATGACCTAACACCAGCTTGTACGTGTGCCTGTGTCAAGATGGTCAGGTATCTACATCTGAGTGGATATCAACCGAGTGGATGTCAACTGGTGGGTATCAACTGAGGAAGCATTTAAACCTTTGCAGTATGAATTTAAATCAAGACTGTTTGGCCATATCCTAGGCTTCTATATTTTCAGTTTCCTTATTGCTTTCTGATACCTGACAGATAGATTTTCAGCATAATCCTTGCTTTGTTTTCCTGTCTGTAGATGCCAGTTAGTGATCCTCAGTGGCAGTGGTATATGCATCCAACTGAAACGATTCCATAATGTTATAGAAAAAAAGCTTTTTCTAATGATAAATCTGCCTCCTATTTCTTTATTCTCTGACAAAAATAAAATTAATTTTTCAAGAGATTTAAGAAATGGTACACATTTTCTTCTGCAAGTATTAACTATAAAATGCATACTCAGAAAGCTAAATTACTTTCAAATTACTACTATTTCAGCTCAGTACAGTAGAATAAGAACAAAGTAATTTCTACCATTCTCCTAATGATGTCTTTAGTGGCAACTGAAAATGGCATGGTTAGATAGTGGCTCAGTCTATCTAGCAAGAATGAAATAACTTTTACTTGTATCTCTTTTCTGAGTCTTCAGCTTCTGTTGCATACGTATGAACTCCTAATGCTGTTCTTCAGTAAACAGTCCCTTTAGAATGCAAATATCTTCCCAAATAACTCTGCCACACTGAATCTGGCTTCCCTGAACCCACCCTATAGGAAAGTTTGTCATTGATTTGAAATAAATATGAAAAAAATACATTGCAAAATACAATTCTATTTTTGAATGCTGTTAATTCATTAACTCCCATAACCAGCTATATAGTGTCTGCAAGGAACGTATTTCATGGTTTGGCAATTATTTTCTCCTTTGTGTTCAATACTAAACTAAACTAGAGTAATCATAGAGTAATCAGAGTCAACAGTGATTCTGGGAGGGACTCTAGAAATCATCTGGTCAAATCTCAAAATATAACTCAGGTTGTTTATGACCTTGATCAGTCAAAATATCTCCATCAACTGATATTTCAAAACTTCCCTGGAAAATCTGTTCTGATGTTTAATCACCTTCATTGGTACTTTTTTTTCTTATGCCTGGTAAATTTTCCCTTGATACAGTTTGTGCCTATTGCCTCATGCATGTGACTGTGGGAAGTCTTGGTCCATCTTCTTCGTAATCCTTCTTCATACAATGAACTTTTCAGCTAAATCTTCCGTTATCTTTCAGTTGGCCAGGCTAAAAACCCCATCTCTCTCAGATTCTTCTTGTGCAACATGTGCTCTAGCACCCAACATTCTTAATGTTTCTCCACTGGACTTACCCTAGTTTCTTCAGCTCTAGCTGAAGAAGTCTAGTCTGACCTGAAAGCCAGACACAATATTCCAGATGTGTTTCAGTAAGTGCTAAGTACAGTGAATGATTGTTAACATGATTTTTAACATGAAAGTGACACTCTTGATGTTGAATCCAAATACACAGCCTTCAGCATCAGAAGAGCACAAGCCAACTTATTTTTTGCTTCATCCAATAGAGGCCCAGTCTATCCACCAGCCTGTGAAACTGTATTTGATTATTCAGAAAGGGTTTGTGTTTTCTAATTCTATCCCTATATTCCTGAACAATGCTTTTCTTGTCCTCCTTGGTAGCACATCCCTTCAACTGCTTTTTTAGTATTTAAGCTCAAAGAAGACTACTGTGTTCAGTCAAGGCAGCTTGTGCCTTATTTATATTCTTGCTCATTGATCTAGAGTCTCGTGGTTTGAAGATGCTGCCTTTAAAGACAAATATCTTAATTTGAGGTCTTTTGTCCTTCAGAAAAGGGGTTCTTAGGATCCAGCCTGTCAAAAAACACCTAAATACAGTCTCCTGAGGTCCAAGGGGTTTATTTATGTACCACTACTCTCAGAATCTTATTCTGTCTTAAAGATCACTGCAGTTAAGGCTGTCATTAGCTATCTTACCACCAATACACACATCAGAATCTGTGTCCAAAAATTGCCCTCAACACACTGGAAAAATTCATTTCTGCTTTTGTTGTTCCACCGAATCTCCACAATCTCTGCACATCTCAATGTATGTAGGTCTGTGTAGAGAGAAGTGAGGCAGTGGCAAGCTGCCCATCCCACCACTTCAGCCAGGGAGTAGGGACGGTAAGGGAGAGGTGGGGGCAGCCCCAGCCCAGGTCATTAGATGTCTCCGTGGATATGGGCACAAGCCAAGGCCAGGCTGAGACATCAGCCCACAGGAGAGGGTCAGGATCAGGCTTGTTAAGGGGAACTGGAGTCAGACACTGCCCTGACATGCCTGGCCAAGGTAATGGGAACAAGGATGGGAGAAGGCCAGCTGAGGATGTCAGCCTGTGGATCAGGGATAAGGCCCACTGTGCTCCTGGGAAATTGTCTTACTTTGCACTGCTTTTTCAAGGGGGACATGAAAGCCTCCCCTGCTTTTATCTGTGTCGACCAGTTGTCCCTACTGCTGCAGCTTGACAGTCAGGTCCTGGGGCAGGAAGTGAAACTTTGTCACAGAATCAGTTCGTTTGGTTTCCAGAAAGGGAGAAATCTATACACATTACTCATTAGCATCAACAGCTCTATAGCCTCGTTCACTTCAGTGGCCTATAAAAAGCAGAGAAGGTGCAATAGAGGAAATTTTATATTCCTGTCTTCTAAAATCATCCAAAACTTGTTATACTGCTTTATATTCCACAAGAAGGAGGAAAGAGGAACCTTAACTCTGAATTTATAGTGACTTTTAGCATTATTCCCTCTATAAAAAACAGAATCAAAACCTCTCAAGATTATTATTATTAGTAGTAGAAATTAAAATAAGTGCACTGTATCAGGCCTGTTTCAAAAATAGCAGTGATATTAAAGTTCAATGTAAAAATACTGAAAGTACTTAATATATTTATTTATTATGGGTTACCATGAAGAAAATGCAGTTCGTATTAGCAAGCCCAGAATAGAAGATCTTGAGACACAGACTCAGTTCTTAATTTTTGTCAAAAGACTAAATCTGTTATATTAAATTGGTCTCCTTTTTCTTTGTCACCAATATAATATATTAAAATATTTATGTTTAATATACTTTGTGAGTTCTAATAATATGTTGTTGTAACATAGCTCATTATTTTACTATCTAATTTCCATTATGATATGGGGTTTTTTTAAAGGTTTCCGTTACTTGCAAAGCACAGAAATGTAATAGTTAGGGAGAGAAGCATAATAATAATAACATCAACAACAATAAACTAAATCACACAAAGAACCATAAGACAAGGTTGTAGATATTTCTGTAATTTTTCTGGACAATAAAAATGAAACCTGAAATGTCATATGACTAATATATTTCCAGTAAAATTAAAAATAGTGGAAATACTCTGTGTGGTATGATTATGATGTTACAGCCCTGTTGTTCTTTCTAAACACTTCAATAGCTTCCATTTTAAAAATAGCTAATTAATTTAATTTTAATGAATTTTAATTATATGGATTTTACACATATAATTCATTGCTAAGGATGACAAATACCCACATTTATTCTTAGTTTTTGAAGTCTTATACATGTGTCATTATTAACATTAAGGCACTATTGCTAAGGCATATATCACCACAGAACACAATGACGTAAAATCTTAGAAGCAGCAACACATTTCTTTGAGTTTTCAGTTAAAACTCAGCATTAGAAAGCCAGTGCAGGCTTAAAAATTTTCCAGCTACAGTTCACAGTTCCTATTTAAATTTTTTGTCTGCTTCAAAGCAGTAAAAAAGTTCAGAGTCAATTTTTTATGAGTGCTAACAAAGACACAGTGTGGACCTATGGCCAACAATCTGGCCTCTGAAAGTAAAGAGTCAAAGAAGTGACTACAATGCTATTATCTGTTATTTTAAGTCCACAGTATGAGTTTGATGTCAGTGTATTAAATGGTATAAAAGAGTCAATAGATATGAATGAAGCAGATGAGAATCAAGACCACTTTTTTTCCCCAGTGCATCACAGAAAGAAGCATCTTACTGGTCACCAGTTAGCACAACTAATGTGTCCTGAAGAATTCCCTCACATATTCTAAACAGGGAAAGAAAACATAATTATTATATTGACAAACATCCTAACTGATGCCCAAAGAATTATTGTCAGGGACAGTGTTACCAGAGTCTAATCGAGAGTTGAAGTTAAGAGAGGCAGGGGGGAAATAAAGTACTGTGTGTGAACCCCCCCGATGTATTTGAAGCCTGCTTCTAGGTTAAGGAAAGATGACTACTGGAGGTTGCTTTTCTTCTTTGGTTGATTGTTAAGGTGTGCATGACTTTCAGCTTCTGGTTAAATGAGACTCAGCTTTTTGAGTGGTTAGATAGGTGATACAGCCAGCATACTTTTCATCTCAATTTAGCTAAAATATTAGAATCTTATCTTTCAAATTGTCAAGGAAGCATGTCAAATTGTTCAAGGAAATATTTCTACCCACTAGCCTTCCTATCAAGGTACACTTCTTTCTGCTGACTTGTTGTATCTAAACTCACTCATTCTTACATAAAGAAAATCCACATTAATAATATGGTAGAACTGTCACACAGAAAGTCCCAAGTATCTCCCTCTCTCAAAGAATCGCAGAATCTTTGGGAAGGGACCTACATTATCTACCTCAACCCCTCTGCACAAAGGAGGTTCTGCTACAGTATATTGATTAGAGCCGAGTCCTGTCATGTTTTTAATATCTCTGAAGATGAACACTCCACAGCTTTTATAATCAACCTGTCCCAGTACTCAATCACCCTTAAAGGAATCTTTTAATTTTATTTTTTTTAAGTTTAAACAGTATTCCTGTGTTACACTTTGTGCCCATTGTCTTTTGTTCCTTCAGTGGCCACCACTGAGAACAGTCTGGCTCTGTCTTCTTTGCCCCCTCTCATCACATATTTATACACACTGATAAGATCCCTTTGTGAGCCTTCTCTTCTCCAAGCTGAAGATTCCCATCTCTCTCAGCCTCTCCTCACATTACACATGCTCTAATCCATTTTTCTGGCCCTACACTGGACTCACTCTGGTAAATCCAAGTCTTCCGTGCACCAGGGAGCCCAGAACTGGACACAGCACTCCAGATAGGGGCTCACTGATGATGAATGGAGGGGAAGAATCACCTCTCTCAATCTGCTGTCAAAGCTCTGCCTAATGTAGTCCAGGATACTGTCGGCCACCTTTGCCACAAGAGTTTATAACTATATGTCCACCAGGACTTGTAGTTACTTCTCAGCAAAGCTGTTTTCCAGGTGGTCAGCCTCCAATATGCACTGTCATCTGGAGTTACCCGTCACAGGTAAAGGAGTTTGCAATTCCCTTTGCTGAACATTATTAGTTTCAGCTCAATTCTTCAGCTGACCAAGGTCTGCATGGTTATCTGGTGTATCAACCACTTCTCACAGTTTTGTATTATCTGCAGACTTGCTGAGAGCCTCCTCTGTCCCATTGGCCAGGTCATTAATGATGAAGCTGAAGAGTATTGGATCCCAGTGTTGACTCCTGGGGTACACCACTAGTAACTATCTATTAACTGGACTTTGTGCCCCTGGTCATAATATTGTGTGTCTGGCAGCTCAGCCAGTTTTCAGTCCACTGCAGTGTTCACTCTCCTAGTCTATATTTCATCAGTTAGTTTATGAGGATGTTACAGGGGATGGTATTGAAAGAACCTCCAGTTCTTTTCCCTCCTCCATTGAGTTCATTGTTTTAGCAGAGAAAGTGATGAAATTGTTATAATTTTCTCTTTGTAAAGCCATGCTGATTGCTTCCAGTCACCTTCTTCTTCATATCCTTGGAAACTGCTTCCAGAGTTTTTGCTCCATCACCTTACCAGGGACTGAGTTAATACAAGTCTATAGTTACCCTGATTGCTCCTTTTTGCTTTTCTTGGAGCTAAGAGTGATATTTTCTCTTTTCTAGAACTCAGAAACCTCCTTCAAGCACCATAACCTTTTAAAGATGATGACAGCCTTGCAATTGCTTTGGCCATCTCCTTCAGCATTCATAAATACAAATCCTTCTTCACTGAGGGCAAGTCTTCTGGTCTCTGGACATTGTACAGGTCTTGAGGCAAGTTTGACTATTAAAGACTTAGGAGAATAAGGTTTTGAGTATCTCAGCCTTTTTTGTGTTTTATTTGTCATCAAGTCTCCTGTCCCATTAATGACTAGTTCTTCCTTTGTTTTAAGTGTCAGGTCACAGCACTTCCTGTTATTTGCTTATCAGTCATTGGTGTCATCAAGTTATCATTAATACATTCCACAAACCTCCTGGATATGCCCTGCAATACCTACAGTGGGTATCGGGGTGGTTAAAGTCTCCCATGGGGACCTGGGCCTGCAAACATGAGGATTCTTCCAGTTGTTTGAAAAAGATGTCATCTACTTTTGCCTGATCAGGTGATCTGTAGCAAATGTTGACCTCAGGGGTCTCTTTGTCACTGTTTGATGGATGTAGCTGCTTATCCTATTTGTGATTTGGCCAGTAAAGAGACTTGAGTGTGTTATCCCAAAGAAGCAGACTCACATACGCACCACTAACACATGGCTCGCCACCCAGATTGCCACAAACAGGCCCCTGCTTTTAGCAGCACCCATGTGCATCACTAACAAAGCCTATATAAAAGATACAGACAGTCAAGCCCTGTTCCTTCTTTCTGCTTGACCAGGACTGAAGATCACTAGTGAAAACACACATGATTTCACTTTCTCAATTTGCAAGCACACTCATATTCACAGTTCCTTTGAATATCAGCGTGGGCCTCTGAATCCATATAACACCATTGTGAGACCCTAGGCTCTTTACTCAGCCACTGGCTCATGCATGCAACTTTTCCAGATGTGGGTCTCCTCCAACACATCTGCTAGTTTAGCTTGACGTTTACTAGTGAATTACACATGCACACATACATACACACACGTACAGACACTGGAAATAGGAAAAGAGCCAAGTCTTTCCAGTCGCTAGTACTTAGATCTCTCAAACGTACATACTCATCTTACAGACCAGTTCCTCTCTTTCAGTTTCATTGCTGTCTGATGACTATGTTAAAATGAGAAGTTTTGCACATTTTCTCTTTAATGGGTTAATGATACTGAGTAGGTAAATGAGTGAAATTCAATAGAAGCCTTTGTGATTCTAAAAACTAAAATAACTTTTTAATGTCCAGTGGTCTGTAACAGTGTTTAATTTTGACAAAAGAACAGAGGTAGCTTTTTACTTAAAAAAAAATAAAACAAAAATTTCAGTCTTTTTAATCTGTAAAGCCTATATGGTCTGAAGCTGACTTTTTTCCTCACAACTTTTCTTGACAAGAAGAAAGTTCCCTGGTTTTGCTTGCAGTGCAACACTATTTTCACACTGCTAAACTGCAGCCAACATACTATCAAAGCTTCAAGTAAAAGTCAGTGTGCCAGGTCTTTCTTCTCAGTTTAAAATCCCTGACAGTAGAGCGAATATCGATGACAGCATTAAATGTCTTCTGGCAGGGCTTTGCTAAACCTGGAGGAAAAAGAAGAAAAAAAAAACAAAACAGTCTAACCACTCAGTAAAAGCATGCATGAATCTTTAAAGTCAGTACAAGAAAAAAAATCTCCTTCTGTGCAAATTGAAACATGAAATAATTGGAAGCTCTGTACCTTTTTTTTTTTTTTTTTTTAACTCTTTCTTGAATGGCTATCAACAAAGAAGGCTAACTGAATAAAATACATAATGGCAGAATGGGTAAAGCAGAACATGATATACTAATTTTAGAGCACTTTTGAATTTTTAGTAGTTATTTTTTCTGGTATTTAAGGGATACTGAATAGAATATAGAATGACAGTAAAAAAGTGGCAGATATTGCTCTAATAACTCCCTTAACAGCTTTCTGAGGAACACATTGAAAAACACATTAAATTTGAACAAGACACTTAAAACTGCTTCTGCTGAAAAATGAGTGGTTATTTTATATACTGGTTTTAATAAACACAGCAGACTACTAAACATGAAAAAGTCATATATCCTGCTTACCATATCTGGTGCAAAGTAATGATTTTTCCATTACTGATAATCTGGACAGGAATATAAAGATGCTTAATACAACTGCTAGTGCCATAGTAGGTCATAATGCAATGTGTTGAAAAGAAGCACTCTATCCAGGACCATCCATTTGGTTTTTGTCTCTTTGTTTTATTCCTCAAATTCTCTAAGTAAGTCCAGGAGTAAGTTGTGTGCCAGACTTGAGAAGTATATATATTTTTCTTTTGTATCAAAACTCAGTAGTTATTGTGGGAAGTCACCTAACTAACAATAAAAGAGCAGTATGGGAAGATAACCTGTGCATGCATTCATTTTTGAATGAGCGAATATAGTGAGTCTTGAGTATAAATGCTGTCATGTATTAAAACTACCCTTCTCAAGTATTTATTCAGAGCTTATTTTCATAGAGTAGGTGAGGATATAGTTACTAGACACTAGGCAAAGCCAGAATACCAAGTATATCTTTACAGGTAAAGATGAAGACTTTTTTAGTCTCACAGTTGCTATTCTTAATAAGTCATACAGATTTATGGTTAAGACACAGGTTGTTTACAGTGTTAATGTTAAAGAACACTTCAGTTTTACCATTATTTACCATGTAGTTTATACAGAATACCAGGCGGTATTTTACAGTAGCCAGGGAAATAATGCCACTGTTCACTGTAGTCTTCAGACAGTGACAATCACTTATGATGTCACCTGAAGATGAGAAGTTATGGAGTAAAAAGAAGGCCTTTGTTCATGTATCTTCCCCTGGCATCCCACTGCCACTTTCATGGTAGTGGCCTTTCATGGCACTGGCATCAGTTTGTTATAAAAACAGTTATATTTTTCCTATGGGAAAATTTTTTATAGGAACAAATTATTAACTCCTTTAGATTATCCTTCATGATTTCTTGAAGGTTTAATAGCTATTGGCCTAACTTGACACCAGGATCAGAAATTAGGTGCTTTACAAAATGAGTCACATTTCAGGTGTTATTCTTCAGCAATACAATAGAAACATATATCTTCCCCATTAACAGAAATTTTAAAAGACTTTTTTAGAATATGCTAGACTAGAAATAGAAGGGAAGTCCATAAGAAGCTAGGGGCAAATAATATTAGAAAGATCTCTGCCAACAGTGTCAAGCAACAAATGATACAGTAGCAGAAGGTAAAGGTGTCTAAACAGACAGTGCTCAGAAAGACTGGATATCTAAATTCTCAGGAACTTCAGTAATAGTCCAGAAAAATAAATATTCCTATAATAAAAACAAATATTCCTATAATAAAAATAATAACAATATTTTCTTCAACTAGAATGGCAATTCTTTGCTGAAAAGATTTGAGTGAATCTAGCAGTGTTTAGGCAGTATGTTTCTCCTCCGACTACTTACAGTAGGGTCACAACTCCTAATACACCTCTTTGTTAATTTCAATAGAAACTTGAGGTGTAAATAATACCTCTGTGTATTAAAAATATATTTTCTTGTATAGGTACCTATGGATCATTCACAATAAACAAACCACCTGCAGCTCCCATTGATTTGAGAAGATAAGTTAAGGCTCACTACTTCTGAAAATAGTCATTAACCAAACAACTTTGATCATTTTCTTTTTTCTTTCTCCTAGGACTTTTTTCTTGAGTCCCTTCTCCAGTAATGAAAATATTTGTCTCCTGTGTGCACACAAACTCACAAGGCAGCACTTTCAGTCTTATCAGATTTTCTTCTTTGTGTCTTCTCCTCTCTAACTTCAACCCCCCCACCTACCCCAAACAAACAGAAGAGTAGAGAAACAGTCTTCTTGAGGTAGAAAGTTCTTATTGTGTCACTTCAAAAAAGTACAATGAGAGAAAGGATGAAGGAATGTAATGGGAAGTTTCACAAACAATCTTGAAGCACAAAGACAAAAAAATAGTCTGAGAGTGTGATCAGTCTCGTCTATGAGTGTTACTCTCCTCACTGACATCTTGATGATCATTGATTTGAATTTGTTTGTAAGACTCATTTCTTTCACTCCCTTGGGACTTACTGTTTGTTTTGCTCTAAGTGCAGAATTAGACTGTATGACATATACTTAGGTTCCTAAAAGTTAACTTGTAGGTCTATTATTCTGTGATTTTGAGATTAAAAGATTTCTGGTTACTGATCTCCCTTTGAATATGCAATATAAAATTTGATGTTGTCTTGCCCTGTATGAAAAGAGACTGATGGAATACTTCAGGGTGCTAATTCCCAGTCAGATGTATCTGGGATGGCTGAAGTGGTAAGCAGTCCTAGGTCTCCACCTCGACTGACAAAATTTATTTTTCCAAACACATGGATATTCTGAATTTATCTTGAATGGGATATTTATATTCTGAATGGGAGACATTCATTCCTGACATGTTTACAGCCTAGAATATTAATATAAGCTGCTTAAAGATATTTAGGAAGCTGACACAAATCTGCTGGTGGACTAAGGAGGACCAATGCTACTTCAGCATTCTGTCTGCCAACTGTGATGGCCCAAAAGCAAATACATATTCTGCTTAGCCATCTCTGTTGTCAGGGTGGTGCTTTGTCAGATGGAGCAGGGCTAGGGGTAGTATTCACCTGAGCTGTGCCAACCCGTACATTATTAAATTTATCAGTTCCTCTGGTTTCCAAATGTATTCCAAGTAATTTCATTAACAAATACACAGAGTTTCTGGTTAAATTACAGGCAAAAAAACCCCCCATTAAATATTGAAATACATGTCATGCAACTGAAAGTGCTTAAAAAATTAAAATTACATTTCATAGAAAAAAGGCAACCCTTCTTTCCAGTTCTGCTTTTCACAATAGAAACTGTCTAAATATATTTCTTCATGGTGCACTAAATTGTATAAAGAAGATAAACTTTGTTCCAGAAATAGTAATTTTTTCTTTTCTTTAAGAATGTATTAGCTCAGTCTGCTTTTCTTCAGTTATTCGGATAATTTAGCTGATAATAGACATCACGATTTTATGGAAATGATTAATGCTATAATCTGAAGTAAGGCTGTCAAGCACAGAAATGATATGGAGGAACTACAGAAATGTTGTTTCCCACTGAAAAGTCCTCCTGAAGAAAAGTAAAATTAATCTAATATCTTTATGTTAATGGTTCAGGGATCTCAGATCTGAGAACATAGAATTAGTGGATTACCATTAGGGCTGTAGTAATACGGGAACCCTCTGTTACAGACTAGGCCTTTGAATTCCTAGGTGTTTTACTTCCATTTTTGATCAGGATATACTCTAAAAGTAGGTTTAATGGTGTGTTGATAATATCTTTTTATTACCGCATTATCTTGTGGAATAAAGCCATTATTCCATAATCCAGCACTGACATGTAAAAACTTGGTCTTGATACAAACTGTATAGACTCCATGAAGTAGCAGAAGTGAATAAACTTGATTAATTTCTTATCTAAGTTAATGCTTCTCATAAGTAAAAATATTTATTTCTTTAAATCTGAGAAAAAAAAATCCATTGTATTCAGATGAATTACCATCACTGTGTGAAATAGGTTTGAAGCAGTTCTTCTCTGACTAGTTTGAGATGAGGATTTTGACTTGTTTTAATAAATCACTTCATTTATTAAGAGAGATAAAAGAATCTGCTTTCATTTTTTTTACAACTTTATTACTTCTACAGTTCCAATAGAAATAAAAGCAATGTAAATCTTATTACTAGTACTAAAATGCAGTGATATGACTCACAATTAGATCAGGGTGAATATTGTTGAGTTGTTATCTGAAAAGTCTGTTGATGAATTTTACTGAAATGTCCCAAAATTCACCAAATAATGTTTCCAGTTATATAAATATTTATCTATAACTGTTCCTCCAGAGCAAAGAAAAATAGCATACTGCAAGAATAAAACACTGCCATTACACAGTTCCACTACTAACTACACAAGTACCTTAATCTTTAATTACAGAACAAAGAAAGATTATGTTGAAGAAATTAATAGAGTATGGCAGGTGATTATTGATGGTGTTTGGTCTAATATGTGCACTGCTAAGCACAGAAATTGGTAAAATAGAATAATTACTTTTCATAATGAGAAAAAATAAGGACATTCTCTTTATTTTGTACAGTAAAACTGATAATAACTTAATTATTAGTATGTTCTTGTCAATACAAATGTAGTTAATCATTATTGATTCTAAATGAAGCATATGCTGAAAGCATGATCAAACTATTTTAGTTTTAGCAAAAGGTCTGTTTCAGCAGAAAATAATGACTTTTTTTTTTTTAATACAGCCTATATATGTATATATTAAGCAAATATATTCAATGCTTTTTCACCTCATAATAGACAGTACTATCAATAGATGATACCACAGAAATACATTCATGCATGTTATGTCAGAGAAATTGAATTTTCTTACATTTTTTTTTATTTGCACTGCTCTCCGTATACTGCAATCCTTTGTTCCTGTGTCTCTATTTTAATGCAGGAAGCAGATTTCTTACCTGGAGAACGAGCACTGCCAAACCTCATATATTTTAATACCCAAACAACTCTTGGAGTAGTAATAAAAACTGCCACTTCCAAACAGGTGTTTTGCTAAGTCTAGTGAAAAAAGAAATTTTCATGTAGATTTATAGACTGCTGAGACTCCGTTGCAGCTTTTTCTTGTTCTGGTTGAAATGTATTAATAATAACATCAATGCCAATTATAACTGAATAAATTGATTTTTTCCTTATTTTCATATCTATGCTTTGAATTATGGGGCAAAAGAACTAATCTTTAATTCTTAATGTCTCTAAGCATCTTAGCCCGTAACTGTGAGCAGTCAGCTAATCAAATTTTTTAGTGGACGTCAGATAACATGATAGTATAAGATTTTCTACCCTGAGAGTAGTAGTCTATTAGTCCATACTTTTGTTCTTACTTTTTTTTTTCTTTTTTCCCCTTCTATCAACTTATTCATTAATACAGAATTGATATTTTAATGGCACAACTAAAAGATGGTGAAAGGAAGACACGGCTATTTGTGCACTGGAATAATTTGGACAAGTAAGAATTTTGCAATCATGTTTTCAGCAGTTTTAGAAAATACCTTCTTTTCCAGCTTCTAAGAAGGGGAAACTTCTCAGAAGTTTGCATTGAACAAGGGAAAACAGTAAAAGGTGTTATGTATTTGCCTCTGGTTTCCACTCTAGTTCCACTTTACAGAGAACCATGAGATCCATATACATATCTATGGTTTGGTTTACCTAACAAAAAAGTACTATGACAAAGTATCCTTAAAGCTAGTATTCTGATTTATTCAGCCAAATTATTTGCTGAGTAAGCCTCAAACTGTATGTGAGCTGACACAGGCAGTATGCAGGAACAACCACAAAACCACGGTTCAAATGCAAGGAGTAAATTTATTCTTGTTACCTCATGAACCTGGGGATCTCTGCAGCAGCACCCAGATGGAGGGACACAAGCAAGGACATAGGCACCATGGAGCTTGGTCCTTGCTAGACAGCAAAAAAGCTTCTGAACCTGCTGCTTTCACCTTCATTTCAGGGAATCTTGCAGGCATAATTTTCCACTGTGCTTAGTTCTTTCCCACAGCAGGACAGGAATTTCAAGTATGTTTGATAAGGTGCCTGAGTCCTTCACAGACCTGTGTTATCTAAACATAGATGTTCTCCTTGTCGAGCACACAAAGCTGAGCAATAATTAGTATGATATATGTGGTTTTTGACACCTCAGCTCCAAGTCACTTCAGCATGTTTTCAATCCTCTTCAGCATTCTTCCGTTGTTTTCCCAAACTGGGAAATGCTTTCTACTCCAATGTCAGAGATTTCACTCATTTTATGGGAAAATACTAGGAAAACTTACCTAAAATGGGAGACCAAATGAGATTTTAAACAATCAGACAAAAGCAAATATAAGTCCAGGGGAAAAAAAAATAAAGAAAACAAAAAACCAAGCAAGTAACTAACAGAAGAGATAATGTTTTTGAAAATTGAGTTTATCTTAGATGCAACATTAGATGATGCCTACAATTATACCTGCTTATAAGACATTGAAAATGGTTTATACTCTGGATGGGCACAAAGTACAACTTTTTACTTTACAGAATTACTTTTCACTTTGCATTTAGTACATATTGAACATAAAATTAAGAAGCCATGAGTACGGTTCAAGGGAAAGTGTGGAGAAATACAGAGTCACATTTGTTAATCAATTCTAAGTAAATGAAAATGGTACTTATTAGTTTTGATGTGCTGGTCCTTCAAACATTCACATTTGTAAAACTCTGCTTCTGAGGATACAATTTCCTGAAGAAAAGTCCAAGAGAAAGGGAGTATAGTAGTAACATCTACAACTAACATCCCAATGCAAACAGAATTTTTCATCTTCTGTAATACCCATAAGTCTTATTAGGAGTATGTGTGTAGGACTTCTTGTATATTCTAGTGTTGTTAGCCGATTTGAAATGACCCTAAACCTGCATAATATTAGCATAACAGTACATGAGAAATGCTTAGCTGGGTCAGACCAAGAGTCCTCCATACGATTTGTAGCCTGCATCTGACAGGCAGAACAGGAAAAGCTACTGTGAAATAATGTGCAAGTCCTACCACTTAATGCAACTTTCTAACTTCCTTTTTTTCTCTACTAAACACTGGGTTAGTGATGATAGAAAATACAACCTTGTTTATATGATTTAGTATCTTCTTTATGCACTTGTTTGTGGATTTGTTTAAACTCTGTTGGTTTTGTCTGCTTCTGAAGCCTCTCATGAAAACAAATACTAAACATATATAATTTGCTGTTTAAAACAAAACAAAACAAACAAACCAGAAAATCTTTCCTTTCTGTTTGATCAGTGAAACTCTTACTAGTTTTGATAAGTGCCCTGTAGTTACAGAACTTCAGGACTTTGTGAATAACAAACCTGTATTCACCCTATCACAGCTTTGTAAGGCTTAGTCAGATCCCCAACCATCTTATTCAAAAAGAACAGCCCCAGACTTACTAGTTTCCTGTCACAAGACACTAGCTCTTATACTTTCATCACTTTGGTTGCCTGCTTTTTACCTTCTCTAGCCCTAATATGTCTTTCTTGAGAAGTGAAGACTAGAAATGCAGATAGAACTTCCATTGTGGGCGACATGTTTTTATATGGCAGCAAAATGACTCCTTCTGTTTTGCTCTCAAAATTGTTTCTGATGTTGCCCAAACGTGATTTTTTGCCTATTTTGATTGCTCTGCATGCTGAGTTAATGATTAGAAAGATTCTACCATGGTCATTCCAAGATCTCTTAAGTTTTAACTGCCTGCATTGAGTTCAACATCATGTAAACAGAGCTCAGAGTATTTTATATTTGCAGTCAAGATTAGTCTCCAGTGACTGGAGATAAGGGAATATCGCACCCCTTTTCAAAAAGCATAATAAGGGAACTACTGACCAGTGAGCCTCACCTCAGTGCCTGTGAAGTCACAGAACAGATCCTTCTGGAAGTTGTATCAAAATATATGGAAGACTGGCAATTAGAGACAGCCAACATGGCTTCACTAAAGGCAAATAATTCCTGGCTGACCTCGTGGCCTTCTATGATGGAGTGACTGCATCAGTGGACAAGAGAAGAGCTACTGATGTCTTCTACATAGACTTCTATAAGGCCTTTGATACAATCCCACATAACATTCTTGCTGCTAAATTGGAGAGATATGAGTTAGATGACTAAGGAATTGCATGGATGCTACTTGAAGAGTTATAGTCAATGGCTCAGTGTCCAACTGGAAACCACTTACGAGTGGTGTCCCTCAAGGGTCTGCTCTGGAACAAATACTATTTAATATCTTCATCAATGACATAAACAGTGGGATTGAATGCACCCTCAGCAACTTTGAGGATGACACTAAACTGAATGATGCAGTTGATACTCTAGAGGGAAGAGATGCCATCTAGAGGGACCTTGATAGGCATGAGCCCATGAGAACCACATGAAGTTAAACAAGACCCAAGTGCAAGGTCCTACACCTTTCCTGTGAAGAAAGATTGAGAAAGTTGGGGCTGTTCAGCTGTAACAAGAGGAGGCTCCAGTGAGCCCTTATTGTGACCTTTCAGTACTTAAAGGGGGCTTATAAAAAAAGATGGAGACTTTTTACCAGAATCTATAGTGACAGGACAAGGGACAACATTTTTAAACTGAATGAGAGTATGTGGATGCTGAAAAACGGCTAGCAGAGGGATTTTTTCAGGTTCTCACAATATTTGGTGAGAATCCTGTCTTTTTCATGCATGTTATGAAAAACAATAGGATGTTTTTTGTAAGCTAGACTAACACATGGTGTTTTTCTAAGTTCTGTTTATGGTACATTGGAAAAATGTTTTGAAACAGGTGTTGTAGGACTTTAGACAATCATTCTAGGAGATGGGTGATCACTGACCAATCACCCTATGGGGCTAGGGTATATAAAATGGGGTTATAAGTTAATAAAGTGTCTTCTTCCTCTCCTGGCTCTCTCTTTACTGATTTTGTGTTGCTGCATCTCTTCGCTCCTGGTAAACAACGACAAGAGTATAGTTAGATTGCACTTAAGAAATTTTTTATGATGAAGGTAGTGAGACACTGGAACAGGTTCCCAGAGAAGCTGTGGATGCCCCATCCCTAGAAGTGTTCAAGATCAGGTTGCATGGGACCTTGAGCAACCTAATCTAGTGGAAGATGTCCCTGCCCATGACAGGAGGATTGGAACTAAATAATAATAAAGGTCTCTTCCAACCCAAACCCTTCTATGATTCTATAATTCTGTATTTAATTCAGTGCATTACTTCATACTTTATCTATTACTATCACTTTGTCTACCTTGAAATTCATCTGCCATTTTTCTAGGCAGTATTCTAAGATCCTTTTGCCTCGCCTTTCCATTTGCAGAGCATTTAACTAACCGAAAGAAGCTGCTGCATGAATGAAATTCTATATAAATGAGATTTTGATTGATTTACTCTGTGTTATTATCTCTGTAGTTCATGTTACCTTGTGACTTGAGCAATTTTTTTTAACCTTAGACATAACTGCTCAGATGATTTAACCCAGAATATCTCCATGTAGTTGCTATTTGTTCTTGTTAGCAGTCCATAGTTATTGTTACACAGTCATGCCACTTTTTAAAATTCCCTTGTAGCTAAAATTGCCTATGGCAGGATGATAATGAGTATGATGCCTTGATGTTTTATTCACAGTTCAGTGCCATTCATACACAGTACATAAACTGGATTGTTGCTGCTGCTGTTCATGAGACTTTCCTCAAGTTCTGTCTGTGGCTTCTTTCAGTTCTGTCAGCCCGTCATCCAGGCTTTTGGCTCAGTGCTGCTATCAGGGCTGCCTAATGCTCTATCCACACTTTCTAACTCATCCCTTATTTAAACAAGCTTAACTCCTCTCCTATTTCCTGTATAGCTATTAAAACCATTCCTGTCTTTATTCCTACCCTAGTAGTAGAGTCCTTGCCTTGATCTGTTACTTTCTATCACCTAGCCCATGCCAATATGATCTAGAGCTTCCATGGAAAACACTCTTTGCAAAAGGCTTTTGCCAACTATTTGCTAACTCAATGGATCAGATAAGCTTGTGTGAGAGTTTTATAAATCTTGTGTGAATTTTTTAAATTTTGCTCAGTGTTTATCTATTGGACCGGACCAGTAAGCATCAGTCGTAGCTAAAAAACAGGGCTAAAAATAGAATACTTTAAACATGGAGCTAGAATAATCATATAATAATCACAGAAAGCAAAACCAAAAACAGGTTGGAAGGAAACCCTGGGAAGTGATCTAGCCTCAAAGCAGAGACAACTGCAAATTCAGAACAGGTTGTTTAGGGCCTCGGCCAGATGAGTTCTGAACATCTCCAAGGATGAATATTCCTTGACTTTTCTGGTTAACTTGGTTCAGTGTTTTATCACCTTCATTGTGATTTTTTTCCCTCATAATATCTAATGAGAATTTCCTTTGCAGAAACTGTTATCTGTCCTTATCCTTTTTCTGTGCACTTCTGAGAAGGAGACAACTCTGTCTTCTCTATAACCTCCCATTATGTAGCCAAAGAGAACAATAAGAACAATAAGATCCCCTTCTAGTCTTCTTTCCCTAACCCAGCTCCCCTAGCATCTTCTTACTCTTTACATAGTTCACCTCCTTTTATCATCTTGCTGACCTTCTGGAGGAATCACTCCAGGACGTCAATATAATTTTTTTCTGAGGATCCAAAACGCAAACACAGTGTTTCAGGTGTGACCTCTCAAGCAGCATGATAGAGAGGAATCACTTCTCTTGATGAACTGGCTGCTAATAGAGCCCCATATGGAGTCAGCCTCCATTACCACAAGGTTACACTACTAACTTGAAACCTCTTGAGAGTAAGCACTGCATTCCAATACTACCTGGGAATAGATGACAGCCCTGGTTTCTTATGTGATTTATACTGCCCAAGCAGAGTGGAGGTACTCTATATGTCTAGGGATCTTTAGATGCATAGCCCTACTAGGTTTCTTGATGCTGACTGTATGTCAGGACTGTGATAGAAAAGGTAAGATGAATAATAAAGAGACAGCGTTTTAGGGTAAGTCAGTCTCAGCCTCTGAGTAAGTGTTAATAAATGTTACATAACTAATCCTTTTTCACTTCTTCACAAAGAAAGAAATCCTGTAACATTGTTTGTGTTCTTTCAAGTCTCACTGTAGACTTGTGATATCTTTGTGATAATGATGTGGTTATGAACAAGGCATTTACATGGAGCTCACTGGCACTGTACAGACAAAGGTTATTGCCTTTTGTTTGAAAGGAAAAGCGACAATTGTGCTTCATTCCTAATGATGCAGTGTCTCACTTGCCACCCTGACAAAAGTTGTAGTTTTAGTACATGTTACTTTTTCTAGCTCACAAATGGCTTATCTAATTCGAATAGCTTGCTGGAAGTTCCATCAAGAAAAAGGCCAACAACCACCAACTCAAATATTTTAATCTCTGGTGCCTCATTGTTTAATTAGGTCAATATAATTATACTGGAAAGCAAGAATGGCCTTTGGTTTCTCCACTGAAAGAATGAACCTAACTGTGGAAGGAGTATTTAGATGAATAGAATTTTAGACAATATTTAATAATTTCCTTTTCAGGTCACTTGACAGACTTCTTTCTTGAAATTTCATCATAAATTCTTTTTTTCAGTGTCATATGAACAAATTACACAAAATAGCCTTACTTCTACTTAGGGCTCTCAACAAAACCAAACATAAAATCTCAGATAAACACTGTCGAGAAAGGAAAAACTTCTTCCTCATGGGGACAAACAGGCAGAGGAGCAGGCTGCCCAGAGAGGTTGTGTATTCTCCGTCCTTGGAGGATTTCAAGAGTGACTGCACAAAGACCTGAGCAACATAGTTTAACCCTCTCTTGAGCCTAGGGCTTGATTAGATGACCCTCCAATGTATCTTCCAATCTGCATTACTCTATAAGACTTCAAGTAAACTGGGAATGGTAAAATATAAAATTAATTAAGATTAATCAAGTCTATTCCTTGTGTCCTGAATTCATTTGGATCATATGCTAAACCAACACCCATCATTTTTATACTCCAACTAAATAGGCTGGTAAAATGAAAAGCTTCAAGTAGTCTAAGTTTGGGGATATTTGTTTGGAGATTTTTATTCAGCTCATACCTGTTTATATCTTTGGACTTTTTTGGAAGTATTTTATACTGTGGTTCAGCCCACCAAGTTTGAGAAACACTTGAAAACTACTTAGAAGTTTATGAGTCAATGTCTACTAAGTTGGAAGGATAGTAGTCTGAATAGCTTGAATGTATGTGACTTTTTAATTCAGTATAGCCTAACAATAAATGAATTGAAAGATGTTTCCTTCCTCTTGTACATGGCCAAGGACAGCAACTAATTAAAACTCATTTGTTATAAAAGATTTATAGTTACGGAAACTAAACTGATTTTTTAAGAGATTGAGTTTTGCTTTTTATAAGGGGATTAATAATGTAAGAAATTGAATTCACTGTAAAATGTAGTGCTTTTGAATACATACAACAGGGAAGTGGTATAATGAGATAAATTTGACTGTAATAGCAGGAATAGATGTGTGTATTTTTTTCCTAATTATACTGGTTTTGAGTACTTAATACGGTTCAACATGCAATACACACAAATACAGTTAATTCTTTCCCTAACATTAAAAAATCACTTGTCAGGAAATATCCTGTAAACCTTATAAATCACAAACACATTTATGTTCTCAGTTGTGTCATTGATTCAGATGCTGTGAAAATATTAAACTGGTATGCTTTCTTTGATGACAATGTAATTGTCCATCTGAAGGTTTGGTTTACCCGAATATGACTATTTTTTAACTTATTTGTATCATTAGGGATGTTGGCTAAGATACTAATGGAATGCATCTTAAGGAAAGGTAATTTAAGCTCCTGAGACAGCCAAAGTAAAGGAGTAAAGACACATAAGTAAAATAATTTTTTTCTTCTTCCCCCCAAAAGCTAGATAGTAGCTTAGTACCATGGCTTGGATTTAAATCCTTTGTCCAGAGGTTTTCCTGTTAACTTACTTCATTTAAATATGTCTCTCATTTACTTGGTTGGGAATCAGAATCAAATGCTAATAACAGCAATGCCAAAACAACTCTTTGTAAAGGATAAAAAAATGGTGTGTTTCATATAGTCTGTTCCTAACAATGTTCAGAAACATATGTACCTTATAGTATAGCTATGTATTTCACATGGGTGCTTTGTGATTATACTGACATTGTTTCTTTCATCAGTGTTAGGCTGCCCACAGTGGCACTCCACACAGTGCAGTGATAATGACTGTTTTTATACAGCCTTAGGTGCCTCAAGTAAAAACTCCTACAGCAACACTCACTTTGTCAAAAATATTACTGAATATGTGAATAGTAACATAGAAATGAAAACGGAAAGGCTGCTGGCTGGTTCTCTTCAGGAAGTTTATAGTTTTTTTCTGATATTAGGAGCTATCACAAATCTTTATAAGAACCAGGAATATGACATAAAGTACAAACCAAATCCTTATAAATATAAAACATTCCTGTAGCATAATCATACACTAGAATCCTTCCCTCACTATGAAATCATAGGGGTATAAAATATTTCTAATTAAAAAAACCTGTAGATAAAAATATTATCAGCATGTTTTCACATATTTTAAACAGTTCCAGTTCTTTTTTAAGCATCAATATCGTACAATAGAGATATAGCAAAATCTAAGTAGAATCAATTTCTATTTAACTATTTAACTGAGATATGAATGTTACCCTATGATAATTTTTGCATCTTAAAATAATTATACTGAAACCTCCATCTCAGCTATTATTCATTCTACTGCAAATAAAAGCTTCTGTTCACCATAGGACAGAATGACACAAGGTATTTAGCTACAATCACACTGTGCTAGACTGAAACAATGCAGTACCACTGTAGTTAAGAAATGAGATTTCCTCTGAGTTCACATACCCTTCAAGCTAAAATGTGGTTTGATGTCTCATGGTCAACTCATGTACTGGAGATTAAGTTAATTAAGAATTGCCCTAGTCTATTAAGGCTCCCTGTAGACTAATTATTAAAGTGCCTTGGACCATTATAAAACTACAGCAATAGAAAGTCACAAAAAGGGTTGCTTATATTATGAGCACTCCAGTACCCAGTAGATTATCTTCTGCACTGAAGAACTTCCATAATAGAAGGCGATTGCCTTTTCCTGTGCTTTTCTGCCATCTAAGGAATAGAAAAACGTACCAATAGGAAATCTGCATATTCATTAGTGTTTCTTATTTATATATTCACATCTGTATTTATTACTTCCAAATTCCTTATAGGTGGAAAAGATCTTCTTTCTAATTTCCTATTATTGTTTTCTTTTTCTGGATTGAGTCAGCATGCATACAAGGCTTAGGAATTTAAAAAACTCTAATTATGAAATAAAAAATAGATAAAATCTTTAGACAGAATTTCTCACAGAAGTACTGAATCTGTCTACAAGGTCACTGCTTAGAAATGACAGGACTTTTTCTGTCCTCTCTTAAGAAATCTAAAAAACATGAGGATGCCAGGCAAGTGATTCTATTATCTCATAACAGTTTCACACCAGTGTAACTCTGCTCATTTCACCAAAGGTTATCCTAGTTTAAAATTGTCATAGAGAGAGCAGTAAGACCAATGAAATAACCAATGGACAATATTCTTAAAATCTAATTTTGTTTACCATATCCATATATTTCCTCTTAATTCTTAACTGAAATGAGTATCTCCTAAACATAGGTGCATTATGTCTCTGACTACTGATTTTCCCCAATAGGGCTGACTGTACTTGCCTGCTCACCACATGAGTTTATCCGTTATTTCAGAAGAAGCACCCAGAGCAACTCTGCATGCTTTTCAAAACCCACCTTTGGCTTTTCCCTAAAATTTCTAGCTATAGGTACAGCTGATGAGGCCACTCAGCATGAAAAACAGGTTGAATGAGTAATGACATAGGTCTTTTTAAGGGAACACTCATCTTCAACTGTATTACCAGAACAAAGAAACAACCTTGAACATAACACAGTGCACTAGAAGGAACAATCTTTGAAAACACTGTTCAGTATAATTGACTTATTTCTTGTGTGTTGCTGTTGTACTATGTGATTTAACCATTCTGTTCACTTGATAAATATGGGCCATTTAAGAATGTACCCTATGGATTAGAATGTCCTCTCTCTCACAGGCACACACAGTGAGCAAGATGAAAATAATTTAATTTCACAGCCTGACTAATTTGAAATACACGGAAAGAAACTTCTGTATTTAAAATACAAATTACTCTTCTGATCTTTCTATAATATCAACTTATCATTTAATTATTAATAGTCTTTGTTAATCATAAATTATGTATCATAAGTTATGCTTTTACAGTTTTAAATAGATACAATATCTGATTGATTTGACAAAAATAACCCTCTTACCTTTAATTGTGGATTTGCATAAGTTTGCAGTAGAAATATTTTACAGTTGTTCATTAATCAATGGTAGAGACAAAGAACATGATAGCTGAATGACATAAGCCTAATTTTAGTAAATTACAGCCATCTCTACATGCAAAAGCGTATTCTATTAAAATTTCTTCTTTCAGATTTAGAATGGCTGAAAGACTCACCTAGAACAATTCAAATAATGGATTTATGAAGTCTTATACATGCAGATCAAAAGCTGACAAATCCAGTTTGAAATAGAAATTTAGAATCAGATTTTAAATAGAAAAAGAGACTTATAAGCAATTTGGTTGTTCTAAGCCCAAGAAAGCAATTCTGAAACCCTCTGTTAAGCTACTATATCACAGTAATTTATGTCATTACATCAAAATCATACAATGACTGAGGTAGGAAGGCAGCTCTTGGTATCATATAGACAAGTACCATGCTCAAGAATCCCTTAATCATCTTCCTGATCTTTGCCGGACTCACCCCAGTATGTCCATGTCTCTGAACATCTCTCCAGAACTGGACGGAGCACTGCAGATAGGGACTCACCGGTCATGAATGGAAGGGTAATATTACCTCTCTCAATCTGCTGTCAAAGCTCTGCTTAATGAAGCCCACGGTGCTTTTGGCTGTCTTTGCCACAAGGGCACATTGCTGGCTTATGATCAACTTGTTCTGCATCGGGAGATCCAGGTACTTCTCAGCAAGGTTGTTTTATATCAAGTCAGCCCCAATATGCACTGGCACCTGGGAGTATTCCTCCATGGGTGAAGGACTTTACATTTCCTTTTCCTGAACTTAATCATATTTCTTTCTACCCAATGCTCCAACCTATCAAGGTCCCTCTGAACGACAGTACAATCATTTGGTGTATCAGCCTCTCCTCCCAGCTTGTATCATCTGCAAGTTTTCTGAGGGTGTCCTCTGTTCCATAGACCACACATGATGTAACCCATGAGGTCCTGTGGACTTTTATGTATGTGCAGTTTGTTTAAGCGCTCCCTGTTCTAGTCCTCTTTCATAGAGGGTAAGCCTTCCTTGCTCTAGACATTACTCCTGGTTTCAGGGGCCTGGGATTCCTCAAAGCCAATCTTACTACTAGAGACTGAAGGAAAAAAGACATTAAGAATCTTGGTATTTTCTCTGTCCTCTGTCACCAGATCCTCCTGTCCCATTCAGCAGCAAGCCCACATTTTCCCTTGTCTTCCTTTTGCTGTTTATATACTTGTGGGAGGCTTTCTTATTGCCCTTCACATGTCTTGCCAGATTAATCTCTAGGTTTACCTTGACTTTCCTAACCCCATCTCTGCATGAATGACTAGCACCACTATACTCCTTCTGGGTCACCCATGACTACTTCCATTCCTTGTACACTTTCTTGTTGTGTCTTAGTACAGTTAGGAACTTCTTGCTTATCCATGATGGCCTCCTGAAAGCTTTCTTTAATTTCCTGGACATTGGTATGGACCTTTCTTGAGCCTGAAGGAGGTGATCCTTGAACATCAATCATCTCTCCTGAATCCCTCTTCTCTCCAAAGCCATATCCCATTGAAACCTTCCAAGCAGATCTCTGAAGTGAATTACTGAAATCCAAGGTTGTGGTCCTGCCTTTTGTTCTGTTTCCTCCTCCCAAGTTTCTCAACTCCACCATCTCATGGTAACTGCTGATAAGGCTGTCCCTGACATTAATAATTTCCTTGTTGGCTCCTGGATCAACTGGGTCTGGAAGTTGCCATGAATGAACTCCATGAATCTAGATTATTTTGTTTTCTGCTGTGTTATCTTCCCAGCAGATATTAGAGTCCTCCCATGAGGACCAAGACCTGTGAACATGAGGCTTCTTCTGGTTGTTTGAACAATTTTGACCCCAAAGCGCTCATATGTCTACAGATTTGTCCCAAGGTAGAGCTCCATGCATTCCAGATGCACTCTCACATGCAGCTCCATGTCCCTGCCTATATAGTGGTCCTGCCTAAAAAACCTGTATCTCTGAATCAAATAATTATTAAATAACAAAAAAAAAATAATCAGACAAAAGCTCCATCTTGAAGGCATTTTTTAAAGACATCTCATTATAACATGATGCATCCTGCAGATATCCTAATGTATCACATGTGGATCTTAAGGTCTCATGCATGCATGGCTGCTTGGTCTAATCACACAAAGCCTCAATAACTCTTAAGAGAAAAACACAAACCCAAAGGGAAAAGCAGAGGAAAGCAATAAGGAGGAGAGTACTTGTCTACTGTTAGTGACAGTAGTCTATTTCAGTATTAAAGGAGTCCCTGTTTTTAAAACTTTTTCATTTCAGAATGTGCTGTACCTCTTAATCCAGTGATCTAATTGGTTACCATAGGAACAGCAGAAGGCTTTCAGGTTTTGAAGGTTAAATCTGTAATAGTTTCTATATATGGCTCCAGGAACAGGTCTAGCCTGATCCTGTAAAGGGATGTCTAAGACTGTTAGATCCTTCTGACACCCTGGAAAGCCACCATATGCCTAATAATTAATAAAGAAAAAGATGTGAGAGAAAAACCTTGTGATTACAGGAGGAAGTCTATCTAGTTAAATGAAAGACTGTGGTTGATCAGCAAAGCAAATGAACCTAAAGAGAATGCCACAAGAAAAACTCAGAAGAACCAACAACTTTCTGAGCATATTTATGGGAGATTCTTCTATTTTCTTGATTTCTAATAAGGTCTCTATATTTTTTAGATCCTCTAAGTTTTATTTCAGCAGCATAATATTCATAGCTTTGGATAATTATGTGTAATCTGTTGTACTCACTGGCAGATGTTGCACTTTTTTACATTTAACGCTTTTGAAAACTTGGGGGAAAAAAGCAAATGTGAAGAATGGAAAAACGTAAATGCACATTCTTATTCCAGTAATGTATTTCAACCTTTAGGGAGCTGTTACGGTTAGAATTAATGCGCTTATCACCCTACTAAGTTACTCAAACAGTCTTTGCTGCCCTGTCTGTCATCAGTTGGGAGGAGAAAGATCAGGATCAGCCTTTGCAGTCCCCTGGAACAAATCCTTAATATTGCTCAGCTATCATCATCTACTGTATCTGTTGACACGGGTGACTTGACACAAGGATTCCTCACTAGCCTGACTATCCTTCCTTCCTTTACCATTTTATACCTGTCTATGCTGCTATTTTTGCTCCTGAATCCTTCTGCACCAAAGAATTTCCTAACAACCCCAGCTCTGTAATTTTGCCTTTCTTTTCTCTCCACAGACTTTCTCACAACTCTTTCTCAGAAGTGCGAACCAAGGATGGGCAGTTGTGTCTTAGTAGAGTTGATTCTTAAAGTCTTGGATCCCCAGCCACTAAAACAGAGAGGAAGGGAAAGCTTATAACAGGTAGTTACAACATTCTTTCCCAAATTATTTATTAAGTAGATGATGGAATGCACAAGTGAGGAAACAAAGGGGAAGTAATAGTTTCCTTGGAGTGGAGATATGAAAGAAAGTACGGTTTCCGCTGTTATCTTCAGAAGTGTTTTGTCCCTTAGGCTGTCACCATAATAAAAATTTTAACAAAAGGGTATTGTTCTCTAAAGCAAGATGGGATAGAATGTTGGGAGAAAACAAAGCTGAAAATCACTAGGGATAAAAAAAGAGAGGAAAGCTAGTCTTTATTTTTGTAGTTATTTGGAAGTTATATGTAGATTTTAGAACTCTAAATTATTAAAGAAATAAACAAATAAGTCAAGCTTACAAAACAAAGTGGTAATGATTTATGTCAACAGATCTTCTGACAGGCTAACATCATAGTTTTGTGTGACTGCTTCTATATTATTCTCTTTATTCTTATTAAAAACTACTGCTCTGTGTTTGTGATCTATGTATAAATCCAGATGAAAAGTAGGGAGAAGTGTTTGGAATATTGAAATATTCTTCTTTAACTGTTTTATTAAAATATTCAATGTGAAAATATTCAATAAAAATATACATCAAGAGGTGACTATGACTAGCTAAAAAATGGATTTCCTGAGTTTTAGCTCAAGATACTGAATATTCTGTTGCTCACATTGCCCTGTGTTTCTATGATTTTTTTGTTATGCCATAGCTTATACAGTCTACAGAAATGACAGTTCACGTACATGGTCAAGCTGTCATAAGCAACACCTTCTACTTTACCAAAAAATCTTAATATAACTGATTTTGAGATGCACCCTGTAGTCCTGAGGGAATTGGTTGATGTAGTTGCCAAACCACTCTTCATGGTATTAAAAAAATTATGGCGGTCAGGTGAAGTTTGTGGTGACTGGAAAAAGACAAACATTGCACTCCATTTAAAAAATTAGAATGGAGGGCCCTAGGAACTATCAATCTTTCAGCCTCACCTCTGCGTCTGGGAAGATCATGGAATGGATCCTCCTAGAAGCTACACTAAGGCACATGGAGGATGGGGAGGTGATTCAAGACAATCAGCACAGCTTCACCAAGGGCAAGTCCTGCCTGGCCAACCTAGTGATTTTATACGATGAAATGACTACATCAGTGGACAAGGGAAAAGCTATGGATTTCATCTATCTGGACTTTTGTAAGGCCTTTGGCACCATGTTCCAAAACTTCTTCTCTCTAAATTGGAGATATATGGGTTTTGATAGGTGGACTGTTCAGAGGATGTGGAATTGGTTGGATTGTTGCATCCAGAGTGTAACGATCAATGGCTCAATGTTCAAATAGAGATTGCTGACAAGTGGTGTCTCTTAGGGGTTCATGCTGGGACGAGTACTATTTAATTCAATGATAGAGGGATCAAGTGCGCTCTCAGCAAGTCTACAGATAACTGAGAGGGACAGACCTTGTCATGTGTTTTTGACATTTTTCTTTTATTTACATTCCTAAATCCACTGGTTTGGTACTTGCATAAATTCTTTCTAGGGAGCTACTTTGATGCCAACTGCCAACTGATTGCAACCAAATAAATTGTAACATAGATGTGTTCTTGTTTAATGAAAACTGAAGTTTTATTCTGAGTTCTCTGTCCATCACCTCATTCTCTCAGGTTTTTTTATCTTCGTTCTAAGCCTGATGTAACTTCCCTAGGACAGAAAATGAGTAATTTTTAAGTAAAAGATGTGGACATTTTTGCGTTATTTATATGTTGCTGAACAAGGCTCTGATTCATGGTTGAATTCATTTTTGTAGTACAACTGAATGCTAAAAACCCACCATCTTTTAATTTCTTACTTCTGTGTCTGATATAGCCACTCATCCATCTTACTGCAATTGAATCTGGAGTTTTTTAGAAGAAACAGTTCCTGAAGATGGTCTTTTGCCTAAATCTGATCTTAAATCCTATTCAGCGTTGTATTTGTGTCTGGTGGGGTTTTAGTAGCAGGGGAGTGGGCTCTGGCATGGCTCCTGTAAGAAGCTTCAAGAGCCTCCCCCACCTCCAACTTGGACCCACCTCTAGCCATGGTTGAGCCAATCAGCATCTCTGCAATAACATATTTAAGAGGGGAAAAACCTGTTGCATGAGTTCCTTTGTTTTGGGAGTTCTTTTGTTCTTGAGAGGAGCAGGGCCTGGGAGAGACAACTGTGCAAAAATGGAGGATGGTGAGAAAGGAGGGAAGGAGGCATGTTGGAGCAGCCATTCGCTTTCAGCCCATGGTGTCAGGCTGAGCTCTTGCAGCCCTTAGAGATGAATGTTGGGACAGAATCCTGTCTGGGACCATGGGAGGGACCCATGCTGGAGCAGAAGATTGATCTTGAAGAAGGCCATGACTCTGAGGGAAACTTGTACTGGAGTGGTCTGTCACTGGGAGGATTCAGCCCACAGAAGGGACCCACGTTGGTAGGAGAAGTTAATGGAGGACTGTCTCCCATGGGAGGGATGTCACATTGCAGCAGGGGAGGTCTGTGAGGAGTTTTCTCTCTGATGAGGAACAAATGGCAGAAAAAACATGGAATGGACTGGGACTAATCACAGACCCTATTCCCTGCCCCCCTGTGATGATGGGAACGAGAAGGTAACCAAGTTAGGCCTGTAAAGAAGGAAGGGATGGGGAAAAAGGTGGTTATTTCAAAATTTGGTTGCATTTATCATTGTCCTACCTTGATTCTAGAATTGATAAAGTGGTGGTGTTTTTGTTGCTTAAATTAAATTGATTTTGTCTCAAGTTGATAATGTCTTTTGCCTATGACCATAGCAGGTGAGTGAGTCCTCCCTGTCCTTAGTCTCAACCCTCAAATCTTTTGTTGTATTTTCTCCTCCCCATCACACTAGAGGGGGGCAGGAGTGAAAGAGTGTCTGTGTGGTGCTTTGTTGCCAGGTGGGTTGTCTCAAACCATGACATTGAGACACTCAGCAACCTTTCAGTGGGAAAAATAATGAAGAATGAAAATAAAAGTGACTTTCCTTAGGAAAATTCCTTTCTTCTGTTTCCTGAGACAATAGTAAAGGGAAGAGGATTAAATTCATCCCTTTTATAGATTGTTTCAAAAGATATCTGAAGCTTGCTTACAGAAAGAGAAACTTTGACAGTACTTTTGAAGAGAATGGGAAATTTTTGTTAGGAAAAAAAAAGTCAACATCTTTCTCTAAAAGCTGTCAGCAAGTTGATGGATTGAAGACCTCTCTTGCTGTGAATAAGATGGGCAAAGAGACTTGTCCTTGAACTTGTAATTGATTTAATTTCTTGACTTGTTTGGTGTAAACTGGGAAGGGAGGAAGCTGAGAAGGGTGAAAATAAAAAAAAAGCTAAACATTAGCATTTTATAGATTATCTGAGTTGATTTCTCACATATATGTAGATATCACTAAATGGAAATGTCTATATTGATTATACATATCTATATTTCTGTTGCAGAACTGTCAGCTGTAGATAGATTCTGACAATATCCCTTAAAGGAATGGCTTATGAGAACTTTCTTTCACATAACTTTGTGTGTTGTGTGTCTAGTCTGCACTACACATCTGGGATCACTCTCTAGAGAGTAGAGACAGTGGCACTTCTTGAAGGTGAGTTATTTAACCTACTTTAAACATCTGTCTTCAGAGAGAACTAAGTGCTAAGTACTTATCTGTCTCCACTGACTGTCCAGGGAATCTTAACGATTAGCTTGCGCTAGTTACCTAACTTCTTGATGGCCACCTTTAAGTAAAGTAAAATCTACTATCAGTATCAGTGTAGGAATTGTACATTCAGTGCATATAACTGAGGCAGAAATACTTTTTCCTCCCATAAATAACTATATCGCTTCATTAATGTTGAAACAGTGTACCTAGTTAGCTTAGACTTAATATTTAGGCATCTGAAGTTCAATTAAAGGATTATTACACTTAGTGGCAAACCAGAAAAAAAACCCTAAATCGGATTTTGCAGCCAACATCGCCCCTTTAACTAACTTTTCTGTAGTGTTGAGAATTAGAAGGAAATCATTATTTCAGTACAGATATAAGCCCCAGTGTTTGATTGTTCATGCGGACTCAGACAAGCCTGTATCTCACTCCTATTTCCTGATAAATTTATTATCAGAATTTCTCTGCCTACTGTTTTTGCCAGTGTCACCTGGTGGGGTTTTTTTGCATTACAATTAGGGTGGAATCAAACCAGTTTTGAAAGATCAAGGTAGCTTTAAATGTGTAGGGTTTTATGGCATCTCTTCATATCCAGACATTATGGGTTTTCTAAAAGTGGGTCAGAGATGCCAGTAATCACTTTCATAATAAATATGTTGCTATTAGTTGGAAGTTGAGTAATGTCTTTTGTCCATAGTGGATTTATTCAAATGAATTGAGTGCAGAATTACAAATACAGCAGATGATAACTTTGTCGAAACATTTAAATTCTACTTCTTGCAGTCTTTTGTTTTCTATAGGTCTTCAATTCCCAGAAAAGATTTCTGATACACTTGGGTAATCTAGGAAGATCTTATTTTTTTTTCCTTTTTTTTCCCACAGTTCTTAGAAATACCAAGAGAAAAAAAAAATCTCCTACAGGCAATGTCATAAGCCGATATTTAACATTCTGAAAATGATAGCATACATTTATAACTCAATATATAGATGACTGATTTTAAATTAACAAGGACATTATAAAATAAGTGTGATGTTGGCATTGGTGAAAGGAAAAAAGACTGGCAATTAGTAGATAAAGTTTAGATAATATTAAATTTATTCTGTTTCCATCCATCACCTGCTGACTACTCCCATCTCAGTTATGGTACCATTTGGCAATAGCATTTTATGTTCTGATCACACTGCCATCTTTGAATTAGATTTGTTCTTTAGAAACCACACCCATCTTGTAGTTAAGATTTCACCACTCCATTTCAGAAATCAAGAAAACCAATGATCTTGATTCTCCTGGTGAAGAGTTGAACCTTTTTTGATTTATGTAGCATTCTAAAATTACATTAGACTGCATCTCTAATGTATATCCTGTACGAGTCTCCATGAAGCACATTCAGTGGACAATGAGAGCCTGGAAACAGAATTTCCCTTATATTAAAGCAGTTGAAAAATTACAGTCTTTGTTATTTTGAAATGGATTTTAATTTACTGGGGTTTTTTTCAGTTGTTTAAAGAGTAATTTTGTTGAGTTTAACATTACTGATGTATGAACTCTTAAGAGATTAGTAAATTCTTTGTGATTTCATTGGTAGACAAAGGTAAAATAATATATTTGTATTTATTT